>BMAO01038336.1:0-32805 GCA_019973975.1 Trichonephila clavata | reverse complement strand
CTCTTCTTTATTAATAACTAAACCCAAATAACGTAATTGTTCCCTCGCGAAATGACATTTCTCGCATTCAACGTCAAACCAGCCCTGCAACAATCTGAATACTTCCCGTAAGTGTTCTACATGGCTTTCAAAAGATGGAGACGAAATAATCACGTCATCCATATAACAATGGGCAAAACGCCCGAGGACTGGCTTGAGGATCATCTCTATGGCCCTTTGAAAATTTGGAGCTGCCCCCGAAAGGCCAAATGGCATGCGAGTAAATGCAAAAGTACCATTTTTTGTAACAAACGCCGTCTTATGAACATCTTTGGGGTCTACTGCCATCTGAAAGTATCCGCTGCGTAAATCAAGTGATGACATAATTTCGGTGTGTGGAATATTAGTGATCAAATCATCAATTATTGGTAGCGGATATCGCGGATATCTCGTGATCGCATTTAACTTCCTATAATCTATTGCAAACCTATAAGCTTCTGGGTCATCTAACGGCAACAGTTTTTTCCGACATAAAACAACTGGAGATGCGTAGGGCGATGTTGTTGGAACTATTGTTCCCTCATTTAACATTTTCTGAACATGGTAGTCGATTATACCCTGTTTGACCCTGTCATAGCGATAAGGTCTCGAAAAAACAGGAGGACTATCACCCGTGTCAATTTCATGACAAAATACATGTGTCAGACCAGGCTTAAGTGAAAACAACCCATGAAATTCCTTAAACAAAATCTGCAATTCCTGTTTTTTTTTAAATTTAACTTAGTGTTAGATAAATCTATTTGAACCGGTTCTTCCGAAATTGCCACTTTTTCTATTTGCGAATCCGGAATGATTAACGATTTTGACAGGAAGTCCAAACTAATCTTTGCATGTGACATAAAATCAATACCTAGGATGCATGGATATTGCATCTCAGCAATCACATGAAATTTCCACAACTTCGAAAATTCTCTTATTTTAAATCTTAACTCAACTGTGCCTAAATTTCTGCATTGTGACCCTTGAGCTGTAACTACTTCAGCTAACGATTTTTTAATAGGACAGAAAGAAAAATATGACCGGTACGTTTTTTCTGAAATAAATGACTTTTCCGCACCTGTATCCCAGAGCGCTTTTAGAAATGTATCATGCAAAAGAATCGGTACATACGGAAGTTCAACTGGTGATAATCGCAATGAATTAATTTTAATTCAATAGGAGGATTTGACTTAACTAGCGATCGTTTACCTCCCGCAACACGATCGCTTAGAAGTTTAAATTGGCATTTCTTTGCCTTTCGCTGTTGCAATCAACACGCCTCCAATTCTGCTTGCTGAATCCTCATTAGGACCCTTCCTAACCACCATCCTACGGTTCTGATACCGGTCTGTTCTCTGATTTGGCTGATTGTAGCGATTTCCTCCCTCGAATCCTTGATTTGATAATTACGACGAGAAAAATTATTCGCACCCCTGCCTAGTCCTCTTTGATCATTTTGACTATTTCCGACCCCAGTATCTCTCCAATTTCTATTATTCCTTCTTTCCTCAGGATTCCTACTCACATCCCAACTTCGTCTAGCAAAATCATTACTCGAACCCTGGTTTTCCCTGCAGCTATGACGTTCCTCATACCGGTCTACCAACTCTATCAATTGAGCTTTCGTTGTGGGGTTTCGAACTTCTAAATAATCCATTATTTGGGGTTCTAGTCGCATTACTATGTGATCGATCAATTTTATCTCATCATAATTCAAATCCAAAGTTTATGAATTTTAACAGCTGAAAAATAAAGTCTGACGGGGCTTGACCTCTCCGTTGTTTTGATGAAAAAACTGAGCTCTAGCTCTGATTTATCCGTATTACCGGAAAACTATCTGACAATTTCTTTTTAAGTGTTGCAAATGCAGTCGCTCTTCATTTACACACTCGAACCCAATACCTCAAACCAGTCTAACGCTCTCCCAATTAAATGACTTTTAAATACGCACAAGATAGATTCGCCGGTATTTCATAGTAGGCTATATTGTTATCGATATTAGAAATAAACTCAGACACATTTCTTTACCCGAAAAAAATAATTCCGGCAAAACTCTAAATCCTGCACCTGCTCTTAATTCCGGTATTTCGTTTGGGCGCCAGTGTCGTAGTCTCTCACTACCCCTATGATTATTAACTCCCCTTTGCACATTATCTAAATTCGAGTATGTTGGATTCATAATTAACAACTACGTAATTAATAAATCACTATTATTTATTAATCCTTCTTATGATAGAAATACACAAACATTAATCAAACTTTAAGAACAACAAATTACAGTGGAGTGGGAAAAGAATTCAATTATGAACGACGGAACACTAAATGAACCCTCGGCGGATAACGCATACAATCAAACTACGCATTTATAACTAATTTAGGAAAGTAACAGACCTGATATCTTTTTTTAGGCAGGATTCTTTACTACTTGAAGGAACTAAAGAGCGTCTTCAATCCTTGATATCTTCAGTTACGTCCGAACCGAATTAATGAAGCTTTTCAATAATCTTCCTTCAGCTAACAAACTTCACTTAGTTAAACTAATCTCCTAGAATCACCTTCTTAATCAATCTCGTAGTTAACTCCTCTATCAAAACACGTAGTCATCCTCATCTCTTCATTTCATTTCTCCCTTTTATATCTCTTTCGAACTCGCTAAACCCGAAACTATCTTGTTTGCATAAGTCACACTTTTAGTTCTCAGCGGAGATTGGTTAAAATAAATACAATCTTAAAAGAATTTGAGAGAAGGTTAGTGAAACGCGTAAGCACCCGTCACAACTGTTTTCTACTGAATTTTCACACAAAATTTCAAAAGAATCGATCGAGCCGTTTCACTTATCTCGTGTCACTTATTTGAAATAATAATAACGAAGTAAAAAAGATTTTTTCACAAATATTTTAGATATTTTTGTTTTGCAATATATGAATTTTTGAATTAAAGATATGTACAAAAAATGGGAAAAAAACCCCTTTTCACTCGCCAAAATGGGTGATTTTTGATTTGCTATAGACACCCATTTTGCTATTGTAAGCCATGAGCAGGGTGATTTGGACGGTGGAACAGAGAAAAGTCACACATCTGGCGCGAAACCGATTTTCGACGCCAAGCGAAATAAACAGCGGAATAAGCAACATACAGGGGTAAAACAATTACGCGTTTTAAGGTTTTTAATTAATATCTTTTCAACTAAATGCAATATCGGAATGAAAAATAGTTTACGTCCTATTCTCAGACCTACTGAATATACGCACAAAATTTCATAAGAATCGGTCTAGTCGTTTCGGAGGAGTTTGGTTACAAACACTGACAGGAGAATTTTATATATTAGATTTCTAAATTCTTTATTTCGATATGAAAAAAATATCCACAAACCAGTCCTTAAAGAAGTCAGAAAAATACTTTCAAGGTAAGGAGGGAAGAAACTAAATGGATATAAACTGTATGTTTCATTATTAGTATTTCGAATGCAGCATTTTTCAGCCTTCGATTTTTTTCAATAAATATAAACTCAATGCCCAGCCATATGCAAATGGAGATGATCGAGATTCAGTGCGACCCATTTCTTCTTTCAAGAAGTTCGGGATCAGTAACCTTCATTTCGATAGTGGAATCAGCTAAAATTTATATCGAAGGTCAAAATCAACAGTCAAGTCAAAAATGGCTATCTCAAGAATTATTTCAGCCACGTTCTGTCATTCCCGGGAATACAAGAAGTAAAAAAATCTTACAATTCCTTGGGATCCTGGGAAAGAAACCCTGGGCACATCGCTTCACTTCGTTATTTTACTGTGGATCAAAGTAGTGCTGCTTAGCAAGTAATAACAGGCAAAAAAAAAATTATCAAATAAATATAAAATACACATTTTTCTATTTTTAAATGTTTAAAAATCTTAAAAAACGGTATACAAGAGGGTCACCTGACAAAATATTGACAGTGGCTTAGGGTAAGCTTCGTAATTAAAACCAAAAACCATCCTCAGGGTGATGAGGGGGAAGTGGCGCTCTTATCCGGCAGGACAGAACCCGGGACCTTTGGATCAGAAACCGAGTAACTTAACCACAATACCAAAATGATCACCTTAGTACAGAGGTTGTTACTGGCATATATACTCGTAGATGATACCGCTACACACTTCCCCACCAGCGAGTTGGTGGATAGGCGAACGAACGATATAGTTGTTATGGCGAGCATGTTGCGTGAGCAGTTGTCGCTGTAATTGGAGGAGTTGCGTCAAGTGAGTCTGGTGAGTTAGCTACATCAAGTAAGTCTTTGATGAGTTTTTGGTTGCTCCTTTTGAGGGTAGATTGCGGCACGACAGTTCGGGTCACCAATGAAGGTGGATTCGATCTCAGTACCTTCCGTTCCGAAAGCACACACCCTACCCCTAGGCCAAAATGATCACTTCAGCCTAGAGGCAGTTAATGGCTTATATAGAATCCACCGTCACAAGGGTTTGACTTCACAAACTCCATGATGTTGTTGAAATTGAATGCCGGTTCATATTTCACAAAAATGATAATGAAACAAAAAAATTTCTTACTCCTAGAGTTACCTTTGATGCTCTGTAAATAAAAATAAAATTTGTTTTTTTTTGCAGGATGTTTTTGCCCATAAGTACTTTGCTGCTTGCTATTCTTTTAGCAGTAACATGTTCGTCGCAGACAAGTGATGAACCGTCCTGTAAGGTGAAGGGGAAAACCCAAGTCCTCCTGGATATCGCAGATTTTTGCCTTTTTAAGATCAAAGAATTCCATTCTCGTTCTAGTAAGTTAATTCAATTTGCAGATAAAAGATTAATTTTGAAGCTTATTTGTAGATTGAATTGGTACAAAAGTGGGTCACTAACAAGTAGTAATCTCTTTTTATTTTCCAAGGAGAATTACCATATTTACTCGAATCTAAGCCGAACTATTTTTCCAGTGGTAATGCTACTGAAAATTGGGTGCGCCTTAGAATCGAAGACAAAACATTTGTTGGTTGAGGGAAATTGAGCCCTCCCCCCTTTCAAAAGGAAAAACGCAACCCCGTCCACTCTGACCACTTGCATGGATGACTTATCTCATTCCGTAGTTTATTTCCATTAATCAGGTTTTCCTAAACACCGTTGTTTGCTCGTATTTAGAAAATTGTTTTGTATTCGCTTTCTTTTATAATCACTTAAACATCAAACATATCGATAATAGCATCCAGACTAGTTCCCTTTAACGCAAAAATATGAAATGGGAGGCAATTTTATATGCAGAAGGGGGGGGGGAATGGGAATAGAGCAGTGGCCCCTAAGAATACGACACAGATGAAACAAATATACGTTGATGGCGTAAGCAAAATGATATAACTTTTGCTTTTAAATGTTTAACAGTCTTTAATAATTCTTTTACTTTTTTCTATAATCGAATGTTTTGAAAAAATGTTGTATGACAAATGCATTGAATTGCATGGAAGATGACATCGTATGGGAAAATGGCGACGTCCGCACCATTCTCAAAATCAACTGTAACAATGAGAACGACGAATCATTTTCGAAACATGATACTGACGTCAGGGTAATTATAGGTTCATGTATGTATTAGAAAGTTTGAATAATGGTAAAATTAATTAATAATTAACTTATTTTTCAATTTTTTATTTTTTCTCAAAATTGTGTAGGGAATTGGGGGTGTGGCCTAGAATCCATAGCGGCTAATATTCGAGTAAATATAGTATGTATATTTTGTGAGAAATGTTTTTTTTACACTCATCCGTAAAACTGATTGCAGCTATAGCAACACCACAGAACATGGATATAAAGGGAGGTCGGAGGTGTACACCGATATGCAATAAGGAAACCTGTTCGTAGAACAGGAAATAGATCAAAAGTAAAATCGTGTTATTTATGGATGCGTCCATATTGAAACAATGCGTGGTAGTATGGTTTCTGATTGAGGAAGGTGAGCTGGATGCGGGCATCTATCAGCGAATGGGACAGTCTATAGCGAGCACTGCTAAGTTTGAAACATTGTTGCAAAAGGTTTTGTAAAGGGTGGCAAACGAAATCAGATCTCCTTGACAATGCAAGCCCAAGCGTCTCCTGTAAAACTTAGACAACGATAAGAAAAATTCCCTTGAAAAGTGTTGGAACACCCAACGTACAGTCCAGATTTGTCTCCTTGAAACCTTCCACACTTTCCTCTTAAGAGAGCTTTACGTTTCCATTCGGACGATGAGATGAAGGAAGTTTTCAGGACTTCCTAGATAATCAACCACGATCGGGAAGGCATAGACCTATCGTCAAAAAGACGAGATATGTGTTACAACGCCCATGGCGATTTATTTTGATTTCTAATAAAAGTGTTCTTTTTATTCAATTTGTCCAATTTTTATATGGGCAACCCATATAGTTTCTTGTCTTTCATTTTTTTAAAACTTTAAACTAAATAAATCATTAGTTAATTTTCGACGGCGTTTCACCTTCTGGTTTAGAGTCCACACTTATTTCTGTATTGGTGATCTAACCTTTTTGGAGCCAAACTACAACTGAAGGTGTTGTACAACAGTGAAACTTTCTTCAGAGAACTACAGTTTCACCGCTTGAACCCGACCTGAACCATGTTACTCGAACCCAGGATTGAAACTTCTTGAAAAGGGATTGACTTAAAAAAGAAAACTTCAAAAAGTCATCAAGAATGCGTATTATTTAACTTTAAAAAAGGGACTGTTCAATACATATACAGTTTTACTAATTCAAGTAGAGTTAGAATCACGAATTTAATTATATAATTATAATCATTTGTTGTAAGAAGATGCTCATATTATTTGTTGGGAGATATAAACAATAGAAAGAAGGTTTTTTTCATTACTTTTTCAATACGAAAAAATCCACAAAGATTCAATCTTGAAAAAGGGATTTTATATATATATATATATATCTTATTAGTGCTTTTCTTCGTTTTCTATGATTTTGTAATTTCTATTACTGAACAGTATAACTGTGTGTATAAATCAGTAGAAAAAGTCAGTTTCATGTACCACTAGTTCCAATCCTTTTAGTAGTCAGGAGAAGCTCTACTGTGTAAAACGCCTTCTCCAAACTATGTGTCCACACACACACAAATACGTATTTCTAATATTCTTTTTCCCTTTCAGAAAATGATGAAATGCATTCTTACCTCACGGAGTGCGAAAAAAAGGAAATGATCCAGGTATATTTGGATATAGCAATGAATAATCTCAAGGACATAAAAGAAAATCACGCCCTCAGTAAGATTCTATCTAGATTTATAAAAAATTGCCAATTTTATATATATTATTATTTTGACAAATCCTCAACAAATTTATTATCTTTTATTTCATATTGATCTTGAGGGAAAACATTCACCATTTAGAAAACTATCTTAAGGTTAAAGTTATTTACTTCGTTGGTTTTGTTTTAGAAGCAAATTCCGCATTGAAATTGATCGAATATACACTATAACAAAAAAAATCGACCCATCAAGATTGAGTTTCGCGATTGCAATGAAATTTCGTTTGCCAAAACATTTGGACCGAAAAAAAAGACCGAGAAGAATTCTTCTTATAATCCATCTTAATTTTAATTCCCAGTTTATGTATTGCACATTTTTAATAGTAAATTTAAACTTTCCCTACTTTTAAAATTCTTACTTTGGATGTCTTATTCTGCTGGACAAGCCCCGCCCTACTTATCTCATTCTACTTTCGAAGACCCTCCCAGACACCCAATTAGAGGCAATCTCCTCACATCCTAAGAACCATTCAGAGAACGGTCACTCAGCTCTCTCCCATGCTTCCAAAAAATCTTCATGAAACAAACTTTTCGAACGCATGGCTCAGCCAGTCAGGAGCCCCCATCTCTCAGTATGAGAAAGTCCACCATCGCTTCCACATCAGCCTTTCCAGATATAGGTTGGAGGGCCGCAAGCGGTCCAAATGCTCAGTGATGTTATAGTATGCTCGTATGGTCAAAATTTCTGTTGCTTATCTACGATATGTTACATAAGCTGTAACAATGCCTTGTCGAAGGATTCATGCACATTCTGAGCAGATGTCAGAATTTTAAAGAGGTCGTTCAATCAGATTGAAAGAGACTGGTTGGACGAATCGAAGAATCGCTCGAAATCTGGGTCGAAGTGATGAGGGGGTTTGATGATGCTGGCAAGAGTGTGTCAACAAGGGCAGATATCATCGTCAAAACAGCAGCGGTTGGCCGAGGGTCAGAACAGAGCTGGAAGACAGAGTGACTGTCAGAGCAGTTGTCAAAGCATCGGATTCGATATTATCAACTAATCACCGTGTGGTCCGAACACAAGTGTCTAACATGACTTTCCACAAACGACCGAGAAAGCGGAATTTACGCTCGCGTCTATCACACACATTACGCCACTTATCTCTCACACCAGTACACTGTGAAATCCGATTGCGCAGTGATGCTGGGCTCGATCAAGGGGGAAATGCTCTAACTAGGCTCGTATAGTTTTTAGTGATGAATCTCGCTTCCAACTATGTCCTAACGACTGTAGACGTGTCTGGAGAAGTCCAGGGTAGCGGGGGATCCTTCTTCGTCTGTCACACGCTACACATCTTCTCAACAGGGCGTAATGGTCCCCTTTGGTATTCATTTCTGGAACACTGACAACACTGCGGTACGTTGAAGACCTTATTTTCCAACACGATAGTACCCGGCCGCACACGGCACGTGTTGCTATGAATTGTCTTCTAGCTTTCCTTAAACTTCCTTGGTCAGCTAGGTCTCCTATCTCTCTCCCATAGAGCACATTTGGGTCGTTATTGGAAGGCGATTACAACCATCCTGGAATGATGCAGATTTAGACTAACAGTTGAAGACAATTTGGTACGAAATTCCACAGGATACCATCCGGGAATTTTATCAATCTATGCCACGCCGGGGGACAGATTGCATCCAGGCCAGAGGTGGATCAATAATCTTATTGACTTCCCCTTTTTGTTGCGGTCAAACTCTGAAATAATCATTCAATAGTTCAGAAATTTTAATCGTTTGTTTTTTATGTATGTTCTTCCCATCCATCGCTTTTTATTAAAATCGGATAACTCCTCGGTGCATCGATATTTTTTCATATAGAATGCACACACACACATTTTCTGTAAAAAATATCTGTTTCGGTACTAGATCATTTAACCATTAATATTATTACATTACCTACATTAAATTATTACATGCTCAGCTACTCGGTACAAAATGTCTCGATATTTTACAGAATTCCAAACATAGAATAATTTAGAATATAACTTTTTTTCTGGAAGAAAATAGAATTTTTAATCAATGGAAAAAAGTTATTTTTAAAGATAGAAAAATCCTTAAAGAATTTTCAGAAATAGAATATATTTTTAGTATTCCATTTTATTTTTCTATTTCAGTTTTTAATGGACTTGAGGATCAATCTAAGAACCTGACCACCCACTTATATTCTCTAGTACCCCTTAAAGGTAGGTTAAAAAGGCATGGACACACAAAAAATATTTATAGCAATAACTTTTAGCATTGTACCTTTTTTAATTCATTAATCACTTTTAATGTTATCTTGGCTTAATATTAAAGCCCTTGATCCATTTTCCCATAGGATAAAGTTCATGAATTCTTGACGTTGTATCTTATATATTCATTTATAGAACGCTACACCTTTGAAATTATTCTATAAATGCTTAATTTTTGCTGTAAACTGTTAAGACTAAAACCTGTGTTAGAGTTACACAAATGTAGTTGCAAATATAATACACATAAATATAGACATTTTACGCTACAAAGAATGAGACAGGCGATGTCAGAATGTAATATAGAATTTTCCTCAATCCTAAGACCCGTTGGGTTTCTTGAGTTAAGCCTTTCAAGGATTAATTTTAAAATCTAATTACTTTCAAAATACGAATCCTAAATTCATAGCATAAAATATGGTTATCAGAAAAAAATTATTCTGCACTTATTATAAAATAGTTTTAATAAACTTGCGAAAGTTATTTATTTTTCATACAGGCCTTACTGTAATCTAAATAATACAATCAAATTCGATCACAAGAAAAAACATGAATTGAACTTCAGTGTTCTATTCCACGTTCATATATAAATTGATGAATTCTAAAACTGTAAGAAACAGCTGCCAGTTGCATATTCTTAAAATTGCATAATAAATAGAAAAGAGTGTTAAATTATTTAATTTGCAGACGTATTTAAAACATGCATTAGCAGTCAAATCAAATTTTCAAAAAGCAAACGATTTCACAAAACAGTTTAACTCAAGATTAAAAAAAATAATAATAAATAAAATAAATAAATAATTAGAATATAAATATAATTTTTATTAATGACAATAAGATAGTATATAAATGTGTATGATAAAATATTGCTTCCCTGTTCGTAAACAAGCTGCCAGGGTAATTTATAAAAAATAACAGGCATTTAATGCTTGTTTTGTTGCATAGATAAACTAAGTATTTTTCTGTCTGATTTTTTTCGCCCTGTAACTTGTTGATCAAACTAAAAACATAACTTGTTACAGAAATAGGGAAAAAACATAAGCCAACTGATTGCACCGAAATATTGGAAATTCTACAAAGCAAAAGTGGGATCTACACAATCTGGCCCACCGAAAAAGAACTGGAGGTATTCTGTGACATGGACACGGATGGTGGAGGTTGGACAGTAAGTCTCTTAGTTAATAGTATAAGTACGGTGATATAATATTTAGTTAGGATCTACACAAAGGATATTTACAAGGAGTGCAAATTCTCTTTGGGAGTCAATGGCGAATCTTAGACGAGAAACATAAATAAATACATATACAGGAATCATAAATATACCTATAGTAATAAAGTTTCAATAAGTAAATAGCTATATTCATTTGATTTATCGTTTCGTTACAGGTAATTCAACGAAGAGGTAATTTTTCGAAACAGGAAGATTTCTATCGCGTTTGGGAAAGTTACAAAAAAGGTTTTGGCAACATCATGAAAGATTTCTGGTTAGGTATGTCCTCTTAATATTCTTGTAACATCAAACTGTAATTGCTTCATTTATACAATAGTTGATTATGTTGTCTTTGTACACATGAAAATATTGCAATCTTTATCTAATTGAATAAGTCTTGAACATATATACGAGTATATATTGACTTTAAAATTCAACACCACACAGGCGGAAGTGGGAAGTTATGGAAATTGAAAAACATTGAGACGCTGTTTATTTGAAGTGATGTTTATTTCAAAACGCTTCAATTATACAGTTAGCTACTTCACCAAGCCATCAGTATGTTGTAGGTCCATTGCTTGCAGTGTTGTAGGTTGCAGTATATCATGAAACCGATTAAATGAGTTTGCAAATTTCACCTGAAGGTTTGGTAGGCATTCACTGAATCATTTTCTACAGTTCTTCCTCCTTACACGGCAATGCCCCTCACGTAAACGATGAATATGAATGTGATGTGCCTCAGATGTGCTCGATGAATGAAATATCAGAAGACACAATGACCAGGGAAGCACATGGGTACTTTACAGAGCTTGTTGGTCGGGGCGTACCGAATGCAGAATAGTGCTATCCTGATAGTAATCGATACTGGGGACTGAAGAAGAGTAATATCTCTTACGACTTCAAGGGCATATCATATAACTACCTTAGCATCATCAATATAAATCATCTATCATAGGTGATGGATACCTCAAATCACGATGTCCTGTTACTTCATGATGTAATTTTACAATTACTGTCCAATTAGGAACTGTTCCCTCATTGACACCAAATTTTTACCTGGCCACTGCGATTGTTAAAACAGAAGCTTGACTCATCACAGAACATGTATCTGTGCCATTTCATCGTGAATTCAGCTCTAACCGATACTAACGCAAATGAAAGCGCAAGCGCTGTTGGGTGAATTGCAGTCTATTAAATGGACACTGAGTACAAGCTGATAACAAATCAAGGGTCCTGGTCAATATGGAAGCACCTAGGATCTTTCTGAAAATACTGCGACAACTCAACAGAGATAAATTGCGAAACCTCCATCGCTTGCTGGTGAATGCGTCTGTTTATACAAGAGAACGTTCGTCTGGCCACACTTTGTGACGGATCTATACACGTCCTTCATCTAATCCACTTGGGAAATCTTTGGGCTATCAATAGAAATTAATCACAACCAACCCTTTTAAAAAAGAAACCATGATACGCAGATTAGGTCTGTTATATATAGTATAGGTTTTCTAGCTAGTTCGATGGATAGATGGAGTTATATGGAGATTGAGATATGGAGAATCTACGCCGAGGAGAGTTTGCTACCGATCAGGTATTAGTATATTTGATAGCATGATTAACATATTTGAAATAAGATTTTTAAAAGACCTGCGCTGTGTGAGTTGTGTTAGCTTAATTTATCCAAGTGATATCTTTCGATCAAGGATTTGAAAATATTCATTTAACCAACTTCAGAACATTAAAACCTCTAACTGGGATCCATCTCTAAGCGATTCTGTTTAACCCGGAAGCGGGCGCGCGGGGCACAGAGTCAACCCAGGCTCACAAAATCATTAATTCTGGGAAAACTGTTTATTCGTTACCAATGACCTTGATAGTCCTATATGATAGCCTTCATGGGAACTAAAATGTATTTGTCACATATTTTTTTCTCTTTTGGGAGTGTCAAACGTTTTTTACAATCTTAAGGCACTTGTTTTGACTGATTTCCCCACCCGATCAATTTTGTTCCGAAATATTTTCTGTGAACATGCTATATTTTACATTTTCCCCCTGTGAACAGTTTAGTGGTTTTGATTGTCGTACTGTATGACTTTTTATGGTTTATAAATGTAAATGAGCAGAATATAAAAATACGATCTCCATTGAAGGAAGTTGAAAATGATCAAGCAAGGGAAAAACCTGCTGAAATCATGCATAGTAATCATGATAGCGAAAGTAAATTTAAGAAAAGCTATGAACATGAAACGTTTTGGTTGAAACGAAAGTTTTCAAATGCTACCTAAAGAACTGCACCAAGAAAAATATGAAACCATAATAGAATACCACAAGACGCACTTCTCCTTGTAAAACAGACACAAGCAAGGAAAAGTTCAACATGCTATTTGTCGATCATTAAAGAACAGTACAACTACAATAACTTGAACAACATATGACAGTTTTGCCTGCAAATTACATTCTTGTAAAGTTAGCTAAACGTGTCTGTGGCGTCCTTTATTAAAGTCACTCACATTTGAAATTTCTTGGTTCAGTTTGATTGATTTTTTTTCTCAAATTATCAAAGAAAAATTGAAAAGTCCTCAAAAATAGGCAAGTATGCTTTCTCTTAACTAAATTATTCACTGGAATTACGATTTGTATCGTGTACAATAAAAATAATTATAAAAAAAAGGATTGGGGTGACTGAGTCACCCCACGTGACCAATAACGTTAGTATAGAGTGCACGGAAGCTCTCGGGTTAATGACATCTTGTAACTGCTTGTGTACTCATTTCAGGTAATGAAAACATCTATGCTATCACAAACCAATCAAAATACGAGGTGCGGTTTGATTTGGAAGATGCTGATGGAAATCATCGTTTTGGGGTGTACGACTCTTTCCGTATCGATAGTGAAGAGAAAGATTATACTTTGCACATTGGAAATTATACTTCTGGCGAAGCAGGTAAAGATACCTTACTATATCTCTCTGTTGTCTGCATAGCATCAGTCATTGTTAAGCGGACGCAGTCCCATTCAAATACAAAAATCGGTCAAAATTTCAAATAAAATGTTTTTATCCTAAATTATATTCATTGTATAAATATCTATAAACTCATAAAATTTGAAAGATCTAAGTTAAAAAAGTCCAGAGTTATGCTAGCTTTTAGGTTCGTTTTTATACACATCACAATGGCAAATAAAAACTTTACACTGATTCATCTCTGAAAAAAAAAAAAAACTAGCTTATCTTCATTTAAATTACTAAGGCTTTTTCTTTTCTTTTATGCCTAACGCTTTGTTGTTTTTTTTTTACATATTTCTATTAGTACATGTAACAAAAGTTGGTATGCATTTTTGAATCAAATCAATACTTTTTAAAAATTGTTGAAGTTAGAATTAATACATTTTTCAAAAGGAATTTTTAATAAGAGTAATATTTTACGTGTATACATAAAAAGTGTTTTAGAATATCAATCATGAAATACCAAAATCGATACCAACTTTTGTTATACATAGTTTGATGTACTTGTAAATCAATTTTCACGTGCGTGCGTCAATTATTGTAAGAGGAGTAGCATTTTGAAATCCCTTCATAAATTTTTAAATTTTTCTTTAAAAAATAAAATTGTTAGCTTTTGTGGCATTTTGAGCACAAAAACTGTTGTACGTAATACATATACATAGAATAAAAGAAAAAAGGTTAAAAGCTTTAAATTAAAGACTTTTTAATAAATCGTACCATGAACCTCTCCCTTAACCCTTAACAAAAAATACAGGTTAAAAAATAATTGTTTTAAAGTTATTTTTTTAAAAACTGGAGGGAAATTTATTTTTGTTTGAATTGTTTATATAAGTTAATATAATATTTAATTATTTACAGGCTGAAAGGGGCGGATGCGGAGATATGACCTGATGTTTAGGTCTGGTTAAACAGATAAATCTTAAAACTTTAAGTAAATCAATGAAAGATTTTTAAATTAGTAGTTGATAAACATATTTAAAATTTGCTTACCAATTTGAGTTTTAGTTCACTTTATGCCCACCAGATGACACTAAGAGAACGTTCTGGAGTCGGTCTTTTTGATATTGAACGATTGTGTTTACGTTGCATTTCAAAGCTACAAAGGAACTTATTGACGATGTACCGAGTAATTTTGAACCAATATCAAATGACGAAACGATGCCTGGGCTGGCACCCCCACAGAAAACTTCCACACCATACCTCAAAAAATAAAGCAAATTTAAAATTTATTTCAAACACTAAGAGGTTATCGAATCAATATAAAAAATAGCTCGGTTTCTAATAATGAAAGCTAGTGTGGTTGTTCTTTGAATTGCTCCTTCAGTGTTAGGGGTAGGATTTCTGATTTGTTGGTCAGTTTCTAATCACGGGAATTTTTGGGTATTCTCAGGTGAATGAATATTGACGTCGCACTATTCAGCTACACGAGGGCTTTGGGCGACGGACGTCGCAATTTTGAACCATGGTCAAGTGACGAGGACGACACCAGATCTGGCACCCCCTCTCCTAACTTCCACATCAACGGGAGGACGTTTGAGCCTCGACATATTTAACGTGCATCGGCCTCCTCTGCACGGCGTATCTTCAGCTGTACCAGACTCGAACTCATGGCACGCCTGCTACAAGCCTGTTACCTTGACCATTAGGCTATCGCAGTCACGGGTATTCTCGGAAATGCAATAAAATTTCGAAAAAAAAACCCCAAACAAGTTATTTTCACACTGCAGTTTGTAAAAAATGCAACACCATGGGAATCACCAAAATTAAATGAAAATTAATGCATACAGACTTGTATTGGTACAAATAAATGACGAAAATTTCAAAGCAAAAAAAAAAATGCAGTTATAGAGACTGCCGATAGAAGTGAAAACTTAGAGCTTTTAGAATTAAAATTTGAAATTTCATAATGTTTGAATTAAAATGATCAACATGAATCTGGTTTTCACATCTATTGACACTCCGAGCAACAACTAAGTGCATATTTATATGGTTTTTTATTATTCAAATATATTACGGGCTGTACAAGATCATGACAAAACATAAATACAATTCAATTGAAATAACAATTAATATACAATCATATTATTTATGGATAGTATTTGTATTTACTTAAATTTCAATGTACTTGATTTTTAACAATATTTTAATTGTTTGCATCATTGTCATCATTAATTTCAACATTTTACTTACACTTTTTGTACTTTCAATTATTTCATTTTGTTCAAAAAAAAGATACAATAGGCTTATAGTAACTAAAGTAAGAAAGGAAAATGTTTGATTCAAATTTATCTAAGTATCGCGTAAAAACCGCATCGATCGTCGTTTTATATTTTGTAGTACTGAGTTTTCGATCATTGGACATATTTAAGTTAAGTGTTTCATTTAAAAATTCAATTAGTGGTAGCAAAGTTAATATTGAAGTCTCAACTTAAAATCATCGGTACATTATCATATATTTTTTGCCAAAACTTTTTTCGAGTACTTCAGAACATTCTTTTGTATAAATCATCAAATTTTCGAATAAAATTTTTTTATCTGTCTCATAAATTTTCCAGGCGAAATATAAACGGCAACCAATAATATGTATTACCCATTCTCGGAATTGCAACGAGCAATGCACAGTATATACACATTGAACTTTTCACTAAATCCATTCAATTTCACTTATAAGATATACAGAACACTATACGTCAGCTGTATAGCTACAGATATACTGCTATAAGTATGTCGGTGACGTGAACACACGAGATTTTACCCTTCCAAAAAGTGTCTAAGGCGAACAGCATGCTGCACGTGCGCCAGTCAGAGCATGTTGGTGACGCGAACCCATAAGATTTTCCTCTATCAAAAAGTGCCCAACGCCCCTAAAGAAGTTTTCACTTCAAAAAACAATATTAAGTGTCCGAAATCAGTATTTGGTGTAGTCAAAATTTCGAGATCCATTACTTATACGACTCCTGCTACTTCTGTGCGCTAATAATTTGTCTTCATTTTTGCAGGTGACAGCATGAGTTACCACAATGGCCACAAGTTTTCCACTAGAGACAAGAACAATAAGTTCTGTTCTAAAGAAAGAGAGGCGGGCTGGTGGTACCATTATTGCACCGAGTCAAATCTGAACGGTGTTTTCATACCTGGTGTCAAGGATAGAAAAGGCCTCACGTGGTACTCCTGGCTTAATCATTATTCCCTGGCAGGTTCTGAAATCAAGCTGAGAAGGAAGAATTAGTGACATGAACAATGCAGCAGACTGAAAAGGATAATTCAAAGTGTTTTCCATGAACATAACAGAATGATATCAAAGATTAAAACTTTAATAGTGTAATAAAAATTTATTTTTTTCCAAATCAGTTTGTACGATCATTGTGTATAACAGGGATGACGAACCAGTAGCACGCATGCCATTGATGGCATGCGACCTAATAGTTTTGGCACGCCAGTGATCAAAATGGCTTTCATTTTATTTCAAAGTTCACTATGAAGGATTACGAACAAACGCGAGTGATCGGTCGTATGGAGCACACTCGTTTGTTATTGTCTTGCCTTAGTTACGTCCTAGGCTATAATTGGCTATGATGAAAAGTTTGTCTACGGATAGCATAGTCAATTTCATTGACACAACTATATTTTAAAGTTTATCTGTGTTATATTTACGATTTTTAACTGCTATTTAACATGGCAAGTTCAGCAAAAGAACAAAAAGTGCAAGATAGTAAGTGTAACAGAGAATTTCAAATTGGGGGGACCAATAAGCCTGGCAATAACAGTAAAGGCAACAAAGCGGTGCGTGTTTTATGTTCTGGAATAGCGGAACAGAACCGTTTTACAGAACATCGTCTGTAAAACAAATCACAAACCCTCTTGTCAAAAAAAGTGAGCCATAGCAAAAATAATTAATTTCTTAGAAACTAGATTCATCATGTATTCTACAAAAAGTAACATCTTACAATCCTAATATAAGTTATTTGTCATCCAATCTGCAACACCAGAAGTTACACTAACGTGTCGTGCCCCAGTCCTATCTTGGACTGGGTTCACATTGCTCGGCGCGCCTGGTGTGGAAGGAAACATATCATCACCAACAAAAGCCATAACAATAATCCTTTATTGAAGACAGACAAACACAATTAACAAGCACAAGTTCAATCTATAAGTGGAAACCCTGGAGTGATTTTCTAATATCTAGATTAATCCTGATACTCAAATCTAATATTCAATTCTAACATTCAAATCTAATATTCCCGTCTAAGTAATCTCAGCTATCAGAATTGACAAGGAGACGAACTCTTGCTAACCTCAGGTCGGTACTTAATTTGATTCCTTTAATGATTAATCTATTACTTGGCTACAATACTATCAAATACGCGCTAAGCTCATTGAAGTGATCCGTAGACGATACTTACATTTAGTTTGGCAATTCCTTCTCTCTCTCTCTCTCTTACTAAATCTAGACTTTATATAGTCGAATTAATTAGCATATAACTATCTCGTGTTTTTCCCGAGGAGGCTGTGAAATAGAATAAATGCTGGCCCCAAAGTTACCCAAGAGGATTAGTTTATGAAATTAACGCGGATAGACCCGTCACAAACGTTACTTTAATTTTAATTACGTTTATGACTAAAGCATTTATTACAAAAAACATACAGTGCAAAAGGTATTTTTTTCGTAGTAAATAGAGTTTTGTGTTGTATTTAGTTTTATTATTTTCCCAATAATCGCAAGTCAAAATTATTTGACGGCACGTCTACACCTCATTAAACACTTCTTTAGAAAAAATCGCACGTTGATCCATAAAGTTTCATCACCCCTAGTGTATAACATTCGATATTTATAGTCTAATCTTGGTTTCGGTGATCTCAGTGTGTACGCATGCGCCAAATGGGCTCTTGAAAGTATTATAAAGAATAAATAAACGTTTATGTACTATACTATTTATTACCCACCTGCTTCACTGAGAATTTATGGTATTGTATGAATATATATTGCTTATATATGTAAATTATTGATATCTGTCCTACCATCAAGCGTTCGTTAGTTTTGAAAAACAATCTTATAACTTTCACCTCATTTAAAAAGGTTCTGAACTTAAATTTTTAATATATAGGTAGAATTATCTTCTCCGCTCTCATAACCTTCTCCCTCAAAGTGGATTTCCTCAAAACCCACTTTTAGTGGATCCCTACTCAACAAAGTAAACATGCTTGCCAGGCTTCAAGTCAAAATTCAAAAACGGAAATTTTTTATCAATAAGTTCCGTAAACCTCTTTGAGGGTCTATTTAAGTAAGATCCGTGAGAAGCGGATTTCAATTCGACAAAAGAAACATGCATATTAAATTCCATTATTGTAGTTCTAGTAGTTCGAAAACGAGAATTTTCTTTATCTATACGCCCCAGTAGCTCCGCACTTTCCCCTACAAGTATCGATATCTACTCATTCTTATCAAATTTCAAGTATGTGGGTCTAACAGTTCAAAAACAGGAATTTTTCTTCAGGGTCGATTTTTGCAAAATACGTTCTTAGCGGAACTCTATAAAAGAAACATACCTGCCAAATTTCAAGTCTGTGTACGTCTAACTCTTCCGAAGATAACGTTATGAGTGAGTGAATGAGAGAGTCGCTTTTCTCTCTTATGTATACAGTTGGACCCTGATTTAACGAAACCCTATTAAACAAATCTCACGATTTTGCGAATTTTTCTGTTTTCCCGATTGAAATGAAGGCAAAAATCCCTATTTAACGAATAATAAACCCCGAATTAACGAATTATTTTAACTGCTGAGAAAAGGAGTTTTTTTTATTAGTTTGTGTTAGAAAAAAAAGTATTTCTTTCAAATGACATCCTTTCTTCCGGAACAGAAAAACGATTTTTCTTGTAAGTGACAAATTTCCACGGCCAAAAGGGCGCAGAGCGTTATTAGACTTAACAGGTGCAGCTGGGTCATGAGTGTAACTTATCGCGTGAGGTTTGAACAGGGCAGGAAACGCCTTTTTATCTAATCCCATTCCACAATTGAGGGGAATATTTTAAGATTTTAACGATGCAAATGACACAGCATTTTCTTCTCTGCAGGAAGTCGAGAAAAAAGAACTTTTTTGAGTCAGGAATCAAACGATTTTCAAACATCTATCCATTGGTCATTTAAAATTTCCAATTAACTGGCGCGTAATGATTCTGTAACAGTATTTTCAGCTGTTGAATAAAGAGTGTAAAATTTCTAGCTACGGATTTTGTGTGTGTGTGTGTGTGTGTGTGTGTGTGCAGTTGCTTTTGTAGAATTTCCAAAAGGGTAAATGAAAAAATTTGTATGTTGTTCCGACCCCGATATAACGAATAACCTCGATTTAACAAACAAAATGTTCGGTCCCGATGAATTCGTTAAATTGGGGTCATAATAGATAGATACTCGTGTAAGTGATTAACATTTGATAAGTTTAATCTCTAAAGAGATATCTGCATCAAAGACCTACTGAATAAAATGTAGTGGCGCCATCTATGTTGCTATTTAGAAGTTAATTAAAATAAGAGCTCTGATTCATATTATTCGATAATAGTTTTGGCTCAAGAAGTAAAATGATGCTGCAACACTTAATATTTCAATCAAATTTTAAAGTTGTTTTACAATACTGATTTAAGAATCCTCGAGGGACACAACTGATGTTGCAAATCCAGGGGCAAAAATTACATACTTTAAAAAAGCTTTTGAAAGCTTTAAATTAACACCGCACTAGAAAAAAAAATTGACCGTAGACTTCTTAACTTCGAAGCACTCTCAATTTACGAGAAAAAATTCTTCAAGATGCCTTTGGGCTTTTTAGGAACTAAGTGTTTTCAAAGTTTAAAAGAACTAGGAACCATATACCTTCGACATAAAGTTCACTATCCAAACCACTTAAAAACCTGAAAGATAAAAACATCTCGATAGTTTTTGTATTCGTTCATGGACACACAGGTGTTTTATGAATTTAGAGGGCCGATTTTCTGCAAAAATTACCACCAAACGTCAAATCGACAGTGTGGTTAACATCCTTAATTCCTTTTACAAGAAGGTTATGAGAAAAGGAATGATAGTCTTGGAACCAGGAATATATTGAAGTGGAGCGCTTATCCGGAGGACAGAATCCGGGACCTCTGGATCCGAAACCGAGTAACTTAACCCCTATTTCAAAATGACCACTTTAGTACGGAGGTTGTTACTGGCTTATATAGATGCCATACCGCTACACATTCCCTTACCAGTGAGTTGGTGGTTAGGTGAACGAACGATATAGTTGTTAATGCGAGTGATAAGTTGTTGATGTTAATTGGAGGAGTTGCATCAAGTGAGTTAGACGTCTTTGTTAACTGAGTCAGATAATTTTGACGAGTTATTGGTTGCTGCTTTTGCGGATAGATGGTACCACGACAGTTCAGAAGGTTTCGTAGCTCAAGCCAGGGTCACCAATGAAGTGGCGCGCTTAACCGGAGGACAGAACTCAGAACTTATTTGGGTTAAAAGTTATTTGGGCAGATTTAATATGATTCCACCTTCTTCCAGCGATTGTAGTGTTGGTGGTGAGGAAAATGTAGAACATGTGCTCCTTCTTCCAAATTTGTCAGAGAAAGAAAGTTTCTAAGATTGCCATTTGAGGGCATTAATACAAATTGGTCTCCAGATTGTCACAAACTTTCAGAACAGAAAAACATTTCAGAGTATTTCAAGAATAATATTTTATACTTGTTTTTAAATTCCCAGATTCCATGCAAGGTGGGAAAATTATTTTTTGGAACTTTCCTGTATATTTTTAGATATAAATTGTTGTGTATTCAGTAAATCTATATCATTTTCAAAAGCATCCGAAACCAAGACAAGCTTAGGATGTTATACAATTCGTTTTACAAACGTAGCTATTTTCACTTGTTATTTAAATACCAAAACTCAAAACAAGACTTCAATTTATAGAAAAAAATAATTTTTGGCATTTTGAATTCGGAAAAGATACTTTAAGATCATCTTTATTGATTCACGTCAAAATTTAGAACCGACTAAAATTGGCATTTCTAAAGAGCTTTTTTTATGCTCACTAGATGGCAGCACAAGCATTACTAAAATATTTGGGTAATTAAATATGGTGTTCAGATACTTTATCCCCCAAACATTGAAGATAAAAAAAACCCCACCATTTAAAAGCAATGTGCAAATTACAACGCAACCGATCAAAATAAAAACGTAATATACGGTAATAAAAAATGGCAAATGATAAAATATTAAATTGGCTTCTCATTGAAAAATTAGCGAATATCTTTCAATAGTGTGTTACGTATTTCAAAAATATACAAAGCTTTATAGAAAGGATCCTGTAAAAAATGTTTATACCTATATTATAGATATAAAATTACACAAATTTGTTTAAACTTTAAATTTTTATTATTCGTTATTTTAGAAATGCTTTACATTACGAGAAAGAATCAAATTTCATCAATTCATTCAAAAAAATCAAACAATTTTACAAAATTAGAACTCATAGAATATTTCCGTTTTTATTTAAAATTTTCCAATGTTAGTATTTCAAGAAAGAAAATTTATAAAGAGACAAACACGGAAATAAAATAACTATTGTAAAACATTGAAAAAAAATTTTCATAAAAAATGTATCAATCTTCCAAACACAATTTTTTTAAATTTAGAAAAGTGTTACATAAATTCTCTTAAAAAATTAAACATGAAGTGAAAAAAATATAAATAAAATTAGCTCCTTACATTCTCCATGTTTTTTCTCTTTAATATACCTTGAAGTTGAAATTTTTCTGTTTCAAGTGACAATGGTTAAATTTA
Source organism: Trichonephila clavata (assembly GCA_019973975.1). Taxonomy (NCBI): domain Eukaryota; kingdom Metazoa; phylum Arthropoda; class Arachnida; order Araneae; family Nephilidae; genus Trichonephila; species Trichonephila clavata. The sequence goes on along the minus strand of BMAO01038336.1, from coordinate 10,254 downwards.
TTTTAAACTTCACGAGATAGAAAATCAAGTAAAATTAAGAATGAACTAGAGACAAAAATCTCAAAAGGGGAAAAAATAAATAAATGTTCTCATTTTTATAAAGAGGTAGAGAGAAAATAACGTTTTATGGAAAAATTTGAAAGAAATTTTAACTTTGCATTATATAGTGGAGGAAATTTAATTATGTATTTTTTTCTTGGCAACTAATTGTATTTAAAATAAAAAATATTTTTAAATATTTAAAAATGTAATTTAAATGAACAAAAATATCAGTTATTAATCATTTGTAATTATTTTGCGTTGGGATGTGTCGTAAATAAAATGTTGGGTTGGAAGATATTCTGAAGTGATATCTCTCTCATATTTACCTCCAATTCCACTAAACTGACACGCATTCACCACAAATAAAACTAAAATATGCGTAAAGCAAATTGTAATTTTATTCACTAAGTGTTTAAAAACGTAATAATGAGAAAAAATACTCAAAGTAAAATTTGTTGTTTCATAAAATAAATTATTTTCATGAAATCTCTTATCGAATCGTGTAAGCGATTTTGTTTGCCCTTGTCTGATATTTTTAAAACTGGCAAATTATCATCTTTGTTTACATTATTTCAACTACAATCTTCATCAATCGTCAACCTATTTCATGACGAACGCTTTCCCTGCAGCCTCCGAAGCCCCGCCTTTTACCGTCGATCATCCGCAGGCTCCTCCTCCTTTGCTCATGAGTTATGATAATACAACCATCGGCGAGTGTAATGATACGAGGCGGGGGGTTAATGACACCCACAAGCGAACAATCACCTCTGCGAGGGAGATGAACCTGCTCCTCTTCACTTTCGCTTTCGACCCACTTTCGATTTTCACTTTCACTTAGTGGGGGAAAGTTTTGGGTCAAGGATGGTTTCGACCGAGTCTATTTCAGCAATCGGGAGGGTAGGGGGGATAAAAGAGAAAGGAGAAAAATAATAATAAAAAGAGTTCATCCACCCCTCGCGCTGCTAGAATCGACCTCACTGGAGTTGATGTTTATTTTGTTTCTGAGTTCAATGATAGTACATTGAACGCAATGTTTTGAAAACACAGGGATCATTTCCTCACTGTTCTTTCACTTTTTTTTGGTATTATTTTTGTGTCGTTCTTTTTTGTTTTTGTTAACGTATGTAATTTTTTTTTTTTTTTGTAACGAATTGCTTGAAAATAAAAGAAAGTAAGTTTTAAAAATTTTTTATTTTAATTTCACAAAATTGTAGTTATTGTTATTTTTTTCAAAAAAAAAAAGAAATTTTATTTTTCAATTAGAATTGGTAGAGAATTCCACTGTAGAGAATATTACTAATCTCATGTACACTAAGTTATTATATTTTAAATCTCTTCTCTCTGAAGTTTACCAATTATTGAATAATTCTTAAGGTTACAAGTAATTTAAAAAGAGAGAGAAAGAAAAAGAAATTGCATTTAAAAATTGAAACCTTTGATTCACACACGTGACAACTTTTTTCTTAACTGTTTTCTTCCTCTTGCTCTCTGTATTTAAGAAGAAAAAAATATATTCTTGAAAATCCTTAGCGATAGAAAGATCACGACAAATATATTTCATTCGAAATTAAAATTATTTTTATTTAATAATATAAGAATATTAGCAAAAATTAAATAAAAAATTATTTAATCGACAAAATTTAAAATGAATTTAAATATCTAAAAGCAAACCAACACAGCAAAATAATGTAATATTGAGGTTTTTTTTTCCCTTTTGAAAAGAATCTTTCAGAAAATAAATTCGGTATAGTAATAAAACTACTTTTAAGACTTAAATTAAACTAAAAATGAACAAAATATGAGCAAAGTAAATAAATTATAAAATAAAAGGCCTTCGAAAAAAAGCTTAACATATAACTCAAATCAAGATTGTTGCCATAAATAAAATGTTGTGTATAAACCTAAAAATAAACCAAGGAAAGAAAAATAAACATTAATGAATACATTAATCTAATATGAGTGGAACATTAATGAATGCATTAATTTAATATGAATGAAACATTAATGAATGCCTTAATCTGATATGAACGAAACATTAATGAATGCATTAATACAATATGAAAGACAATTTACTGTACAAAACTGAATAAAACAGAAACAAGAACTAAAGAAAAAAGATTTAAAAAAAATAATGATGGTCATATTGAATATCCTACATAATTGAGAAAGGGAAATTCTGAAAATGAAAGCCAAAAACAACAAACCAATACATGTATAAATATTAAAAAATTCAATTGAGTAAAAAGGAAAACTACTGGAATACTAAAATTGTTGCCGACTTAGGGTGGTGAAATAGGGTTAAATTTTGCTTTGTGGGATCCAAACTTTCCCCTTCAGCAGAAAATTTATTCATAATATTGCAAGAAAAAAATGTACAAAATAAACCATGATATATATACAGTTCCGCGCACAGGAATTTTCAGAGGGGGGGGGGATCCACGGTTAAAAGTCCACCATTCTCGTATCATGCTCCAACACGCCACCACCAACATATTCTTTTGATTTTGTCGATTTTCGGGAACAGAAAACAGTAAAAAATTAATTATTGAATAAATAATTTGCGTTAATTAATAAAATTACTTATTAATAACAAATATTTAATTCAGTATATTTAATCCTATACACATAGGATTATAATCAATTTTAAAAAAATCAAGGGCTTTGGGGGAGTTGTCCGAACCTGGAGACACCCTTGTGAGCGCCACTGTATCTATAGAAATAATAATATTACATTTTTTTAAAAAAATAAAGATTAAGAGTAGTCAACAAAACAAAAGAAACACGTCAGTCTGTGTGTCGGAACTAAACGAACCTAAAATTGAATCAATTAAAAAAGAAACCGAGGAACTGTTCAAACTAAAAAGCCCCATCTCCACCACCCCTCTGTGTGAGAATCGACCGATCCCAACACGGACATGATCCACGGCCACTTCCGCGCCAGAGACCTAGTCCAAAGCAGCGACCTCCAAATACGAGGAAGATGCTCTCCTGAATCTGCGGAAACTGGATCACAGCTTCCTAGAGACCAGGAAGAAAGGGAAGAGGCGAACCTTGAGAGCTCTCTCTATGTCCTTGAGAAGGCCTGGTTCAATGCTCAGGTGAACGAATCCTTGGACTCGAAAGGGTTAGAGCCGTTCATTACACCGAGTGTGAACACCCAGGGACGAAGAATCCGAATCATCATATAACACTCTATTTTTTCACCCTTCTGTCACGTTTAGCAGTGTTTTAGGCGAATTTTTGGAACGGGTGGCCTTGGGATGGAAAAAAGCAAGGTGAATGAATTCTTATTGGTTCATTGGACGGTAGAGGGGGTTCATTACACTTTTGTTTGTTTGTTTTTGTTTTTATCTCTCAGTTGGGAAGCTGATGAACCGAGGCAGACCTTGAAGAGAACAGTGACAGTTAGGATAAGATTAATGTGTTTTTTAAATTTTAGTAGTAATGTAGTGGCGGGAGAGTGTCTTTGGGTATTATAGGCGAGGAGAAAATTATGAACAAAACGAGTAAGTGGGAGTAGGTGTATGAAATTACACTGTACAGTTTCATTTTCGTTAAGCCTCAAATTTTATACTGCTTTTAGATTGCAAACTATATAATTTGCCGAAATCTCCTAAATCATGAATTTGGACAACAAAATTGAGTTGATTTTATGATTATTATTTTATGACATTCTTATTAGCTTATAAAAATACAATTATTTTTTCGTTTTAGAACAAAACTTCAAATGTTTGTAAAAACATGAACATTACTTTAAGCAAGATATCAATACTTTAAAACCGGGCGTTTTATTGAAATGTGTTTTAAAACACTCGACGGGAACAGTGATTCTAAAAGTTTTGAAATAAACTGAAATTTTGTAGTGCATCTGATAACTAGATAGAAGTATTTTAACCTTAGTTGTAATCCCTGTTAACTACAAATTTAGATCCCTATATTTTAATACAATCATATATTTTAAGCACAATGATAAGTGCTCTAATTGATAAAATTAAATATCTCTCTATCTAAAAGTCTTTTCAAAAATGAATAACATAGCATGACTCAGAGGTGGAATTGAAAAATTTACTATCAAAACATATTAGCCAGGTAATTGCTGCATTATTTGTAAAGTTTTACCAAATTTTCTCCCATTTATAAAAATTTTTGATTTTCTTAATTTTAGCATATTTTCTTAAATACTAACTAACCTAAAACCACAAAACTTCCAAATCTCTTGCTTTTAAAAAGTTTGCAAGTGTAGTTCGATACTATGAAGTATTATTTGTTTATTAAATCTCAGAGAATATTTTGAAACAATTGGTATCAATTCGCCCGATTCATGCACCTCATACCTATGTTGTCGGTGGCGGTATGGTGTCGGTATTCGGCAGACTGTCGGCGGAGTGACGGTGAACCTGGTAGTATCTAAATTTGTAGCAACCTTTGTAGTAGCGTGTAGCTTTGTTTTTGAAACATTGTATCTTACATTTTGTTGTCTTAACTAAGTAATACATAATCGCCTTTATAACGTATCATTCACTAGAACCCATTTAATTTAATTTAGATACTGCAAAGTATCAATTAGACTCCTGAACTAAATTTAGTAATTCTTCATTCTTCTAATTATCTAGTTAAGTATAAATCTTTATTTAATTTGTATTCGAACATTGTCATTATTTAGTATTTAATAATAAATTATTTATCAGCTATAATATAACTTAATTTTAGCTAAGTAAATGAATATGCTGAACATTAATTTAATATTTCAATTTAAGTGAAATTTGCCTGATGAACCTTCTGAACTGCTATTAATATAATTTAAGTGATAATCTATTTAAACTTTTAGAAACTGGTTCTTATTCAACTTTGAATAATTTCAACTTTCATTAATTTCATTAATTAATTTTGTATCGATCACGTTTTATCGTACAAACGCTCGCGTTTTCATTGCCCTTCTATGGTATATACCGCCAGATGCAAAGGTGGTGTCGTCACTGCTGTTTTTAATTGATTATCGCTTTATTAACAGGCGACACTTTAAAAGGTTAACCATAGTAACTGTGAAATTTTAGACTAATCTGTCAGGAACGAAATTTTAAGGTGCAGATTGAACAAGGCAAAGCTGTTCAGCTCGATATCTACCAGTCTTCACAAATAGGTTCACAACTAATTAATTTTCTTAAAGCGCCACGAAATGCCATTGCGGGCTGTTATTATGCAATTCAGGCTGGATTCAGAGCATTTTCCAATCTCGATTACTGTTCACAATTCTTTATTCCGGTGTTAATTAAAGAAATAGTTTGATCAATCATTCCCTATAGCATTTATGCTATTCTCCATCGTTGCCAGTGCAGGTACTCCAAACAAAACCACAGACCTTCAGCTAATGATACTCCAAACTCATAAATCAGGACAAATTCAGAGTTGCTGGTGAAGGTGAAATAAATTGGTCAATAATATATCAGATTAAGTTACATTTTAAACCCACTATAAATAATTTGTTCAAAGTGATGTTACAATAACATTGTCTTTTAAATTATGATAAAGTCAACAGAAAATCTAAAATTTTACAAACAGGTGAAAAGTTTTATTAACTTTCTGCAACCTTCTGTAAGTGTAGATAAATGCTTTCTACCATATTGTGTGATTAAAATTCGGAATGCTGTTGTTTTTATTAATGCTAACTGGCTGTACCCGCCACTTCGCTGGGTATTTCTGATCTCAAGTACACCTTACCATAACAACAAATTGTGATATCTAAGTCCTGGCATTAAGAATTCGTTAGATTGAAAATAAATACTTATACCGCCAGCGCTCACTGTGATAAAAAGGCAGAACTCATCTAATTGTATTTCAAAATCTCTAAAAATTCAAACTGGGCGGTATTTTGCTCTTCAGCGCTCAAAACCAGTGGATTCCCGCAAAACCAATTTTATTGGATCTACTCAACAAATTAAACATGGCTGGTGAGTCATCTAACGAAAAGCAAAGTTGCCATAAAGTATCCCGTAATCCGGTGAAAGTCGTTTTCCGAAATTTTCCTCTGGGATTTCAATTCAGCAAAGAAGTACAACCGGAAGAACGGTGATGTTCATTTTCGATGCCATGTGCAGGTGGCTCGAAAAGTAATTTTCAATGCATCCAGCCGCCTGCAACTGAACATTTTCATTGTGGTGGATCTCTTCAGCAAAACAAAATTGTTCCGTATGCCGTTCTATGGTAAAACGAATTTGTTTTCGCAACCATCGCGACCTCGCAAACATCACAGATGCAATTTTCATTTCTCGTGGGACTCTTCTTCAGAACGCCTGTTCAAACGGATGATCGTGGTTAAATGAAATAATGTCGATTACGCCTCAATCCGGTCGCGGCAGTGGTTGTCTCGGTGCCATTTTCGCGGTTTCTCTACAAAGTCACCTCGGTACAGACCGCCGTCTGCTGTTGCGTAAGTTGTGCTTTTCAACGCCGCCAGGCTGCAACACTTCGGTCTGCAAACCATTTGGCGGTGCACTCTGGGGAATCCCATGGCAAATTTGGTGCCGTCAATTAATTGCAGTACAAAATTATCAATAACGCCGCCGTTACCTTCCACCTGAGGTCGTTTTCCAAACACGTACGTGTTTCCATCAGGAGAATCGCTGCTCAAATTTCAGACAACAGATGTCGTTTTGTGAAATAATTATGTATATCGCATAACACCATGCCGCCAGGTCAGTTTTCTCAACCCGCTGCAGCGGTTCTCCTGCTGTGCGTACCGCCTGCCTTCATATGCTGGCTGAGTGAGAAAACATTTCCACCATTTTCAGCAGGTAGATTGATAAGATAAAACGAAATACCTCTTATGCAGCAATACCACCGGCGCCGCTTGGTCTGTTTTCTGAGCGCTAACACCGGCTGATCTCTACTCTGAAAGTCTTTATCCAGTACCATTGCCGTTAACAAGCAAGTGATAATTCTCCTGGCGCTGGCGGTCCTCAACCGCTGGGGAACGTTACTGCCGAGCAATTTTGGCGTCTGTCTCTGCCCTAAGGAGATCTGCCTGGTTTTAGACTGCTGTATCAGCGAAAGAATTTCTTGTAAACCCCGCCCCGTAACGCATGAAGTCAATTTTCCAAACCATTTGTGGCAGATATTTATCAGGAAAGCTTCAATTTTCGGCGGTGGTGATGGTTAAAACGGATTATATTATTAGCTACATCAACTGCGCTTATAATCCCGCAGCGCCCAGCAGAAGTCTGTTTCACCATTACGTTTTGTAACAGTCATTCATTCTACAGGAATCTATAAAATCAGAATTTAAGATGGTGCGTCAAATAGTTTAAAAATGCGACAAATTATCTACTTCTGGCCTGCAGCGCCGCCAGGAATTAGAGTTTTCCGGCGCAGCTGTTTGCTGGCGGATCCTCATCTCTCAGGAATCGCTTGCCGAAATTTTCAAGGTGCATCAAATATGGTTAAACATGAGCGAACCGTGACCGCCAACCTGTATTGGCAGCGCGTTTAATTTCAGAAAATCAACCTGCTTGGCTGATATCTACTCTATCAAGAACATATCTGCAATTTACCAGTCTATGGAACGGTGGTTCCAGTTTCATGATTAATCAGTCGATCAGTCAGTCGAATAATCGCGATCAGTCATTATTGATCAGTCAGTGTTGGTCGCTTTCTCCTTTATATACCAGATGGGGTGCAAGGTACTGCTATATGTTATTCAGGTGTTAATCAGTCGTTAATTATAGAACAAATAAGTTCATTCTCTACTATAATCACCTTGCAGATGGCAGTGAGCCTTATCGCGGATTTATATTAACCACCGGAAACAAACGCAGTTATTTTAAGATGAGAATCTAATACAGTTAACGCTATCTGATGATGGTACTTATAAATACCACTCATTTCAAGTCTGAAATAACCAATTTTAAATACTCTGGTGGCAGTGCCAGATATTCACTGATCATACTTCCTGGGATATTTAGCCTTTTAAGGTTCTGAGTATTTTAGCGGAAGGCAATATAATTTACTGTAAATCGCGCATTTCCAGCTGACATTGTGGATTGAAAATATCATTTGTTCAAAAATAATTAATAACTCAGGTAAAATGTCTTATTTTTATATTGGCAGAGACCTTGAAACGTTATTCTTTATTTAATTAAACAGTGTATGTAGTCAATTTACAGAACGAATATCTTCAATTAATTTCTGTAACAGTTAATTCAAGTTAGAGTATTTGTTATTTATATATACTTATAATTTTCAATAGGTGAAAAATAACATGAAAAATTGCAGTAAATCATGTTAAGTAAAATAAAGTTAAAACATTCATTAGATTTTCATGCGGTGTTATGTTTAAGTATATTTTATCATTTGTATTTTAATATTGTCTTTGGACTTAAATTTTAACAATTTAAGTTAAGTTTTAAATTTGCGTTTCTGAGCAAAATGACGGTAAATGATTTTGCTATATCGACCTTTGCTTCCTTATGCTATATATATTCTACAAAAGTATAATAGAAATTCATTTTGAGAAAGTTATAAATTATTAAATATCCGGCAGTTCATTATAGCAATATTTTGGTTCGGTGAAACCTTACAATTAATTTATTAGTTTTGAATATTTCGCCATTTTCATTAAATTTTCAATACCATGAACTCTTATCTCCATACTTTGCTGTTGAAGAACGCAATTTTCTTCAGTGTTCTCAAAGATAAGTAAATTAGCGTTTAAATTTCATTTTGATCCTGTCTTAATAACCATTGTGTAATTTGAGTTCATTTCGACAATTACTATTATATTCTCCTCTATGTAAAATTGCTTTAACTTCCTTGAAAATTGCTTTGAGAACCATACGCATGAAATATATTGCTTCTAAAAATAAAACAAATCATTGTGGAAATCATTGCAGGTAACTGATAAATATTCCGCAGGGAGTATTCATGCTCAGCATATTAATTTAAAATTAATAACTAAAGTTTAAAAATTAATTAATTTTCGAACGCCATTTTAGCCACTTTCACTCCTATGACCGGCATCAATTTAACGTCTAGCACAAGTACCAATTCAAACGCATGCAATATTTCAAATGACGCCTGGTATCATCTCATTTCTGCATCGCTGTGGATCTTGTTGAAAATTCCTTATCTTCTCTCAGCGCGCATAACTGGCTGATCTCGTAAAGTAAGTTAAAATTGAAGGCGCGAAAAAGTGGTACAGCTATTATTTTAAACACTAAATTCTCTGATTCTCCTACCAATTCTTCAACATAAAATTTGTAAATATAATCAACATAAATTTGCTGTAATCGCCTGCAATTGCATCTCTGAAAAGTTTTACATATATTTTAATTTAAGTTCACTTTATTACTAATTTTAAAAATTAAATGATATATTGCTCAGGTCATATAAACACCATTGACTTTTTATCTATTGCGTATATGGAAAACTTTATTTAAATACTGAATAATATATTTCTGCTACGCAATTTTGTACTTTTATCAATTTTAAAAATTTTAATTTTACGATCTTTTATATGTGATTTTGGTAAAACTTCTTTGGCATTAGGCACTTTTGGTAAGTAATCTTGCCAGGTTCGCGTCTGCTGACTGCTGCTCCATTGGTGCGCAGTTATTATAACCAGACACTTTTGGATGGAGCAGGAGGAAATCTCAAATTGCGTTCGCATCACCAAACATACTTGAATCAGTATATCTGTAATATACAGCTGGCAGCCTGCTGGTGTGTATTAATATCTTATAAGTGATTACGGAATGGATTTGATGAAATTCAAGCAATATACCTTGCGTACTCATTACATTCAGGCTGGGCAATTCATGACACTAAGATTATGCGTTCCATTTTCGCCTGGAAATCTGAGACAGACAACAATTTTCGAAATTTGATAATTTATACAAAGGAGGTTCATAAAATGCTCGAAAGACAGGTAAAAACTATATAATAGATAGCCTGGAAATGATTTTAAGTGGAGACTTCAGTAGTAGCACAGACTGTTGATACACTAATTGAATTACTATTCAAACATGGTGTCCTGTCTAATGATCGAAACTCAGTTCTGGAAATACTCGCGACGACGCAATCAGTATGGTTTGTTTGCGATACCAGATAAATTTGAATAAAACATTTTCCTTCAACACAATGAAACGCATCATTATTGTAATTAGTTAATTGAATGGATAGTTCAATCGATCAATCCGCTGAACCTCTTATTTTTATTTT
>BMAO01038335.1:0-50997 GCA_019973975.1 Trichonephila clavata | reverse complement strand
TTTAAATTTCAAAACATTCGCCTTAGGGTTACACCTTATTCTTTAGTTGCCAAATCTGGAAATGATGTATGAAATTAGTCGCCAAATCTGAAAAAGGTATATGGAATTAGTCACCAAATTTGAAAATGGTACATGCAATAAGTCGCCAAATCTGGAAAAGATATATGGAATTGTCACCAAATCTGATTATCCTTATTCCTGACGATCTGAAAAGGACAATGGAACAAAATTATGAAATTATTGTATTGTCATCGGTCCTTGATAAGTGTGCGAAATTTCGAATGAATCGATCTTTTTAAGTAGGTAAAAATCGAGTTCTAAGATTCCGTTACATGAAAGTGAAACTTATAAAAGCGTGTTAAAAACGGAGTGCGCTATGCGGTGAATATATATAAAAATTTTAAAAAATGCAGTTTGAAAATATAGATGAGCGTTATATGCCAGATTTTACGGTAAGTATGACTTACCTAAGCATTTTCTGGGAATTGTATGACCTTTTCATTATTTTAATCGAATAATACATCCGCTATCCTATTTAGCAGGCTATCGTGACCTTAGTCAGTTATTTGGAACTATTAAAAATATTCTGAAGAAAAAGCTCAAAATTTTTCTTTTCACTTTCGAAATTTTTTTTTTTTTAATGTTTTGTTAAATTGAAATTATTGTAATATATATTCTATGATTTCATATATTTCTTTTAGAAAAATCAATTCATACGTCTCAGCAATGCTACAAATATTACACATTTCAATAAAAATAACTGAAAAAATACTTGCTTTTCTGGGATTAATTATTACATACATTTCTGATAGGAAAAAAAAAACAACATTTTTTTAGTACAATATTAATATTTTAGTAAAATCATATGGATTTTTTGAAGTATATTATAAATTTAAAATTAAAAAATCAAGCGATTGAGTTAAATATAAATGATGATTTTTGATATTTATAAGATAATATTTGAAAATTTTAAATACAAGCACTTACCCATGTCCACATTCTTTTTCCAGATAATTAAATTACTAATCGTAGATTTACATTTGTTGTGGATTAATTATAGTACACTATGTAATATATGTGGTCGTTTTAATAATGGTTATTTCTTTTTCGTTCTTTTAGCAGCATATTTATTAAGTAAATCATACGAAAATAAGTCATATACATTTTTAATTTTCATGAAATTTACATTTTTTGTATCTTAAAATGTTTTTATTTTATGTTAGTTGAATTATCAAGAAGGTTACGAGATAATACTTTTATTGTATTGAAACAAATAAATACTTAATTATATACTTTTTTTAGTTTTTATGTCAAAATTAATTCTTAATTTTATAAAACATCAGCAATATTTTTTTGTAGCATGTAGTTATCAGAATCTTCAATACTTCAGAAATCAGAACTTTTTATTTAAAAAAAAAAGTAAAAAAAAAAAAAAAAAAGGAAATTGTCCAACAATTTTTTCAAATTTTAATTTTATTTTCTTAATCACCACTCAGATGCCCCCTAAAATCTAATTTCTTTTTTCAGTTTTAGACTTTAGACTTTTAAACTATTTCACTCAAAGTTAAACGTAAAATTATTTAAAAATAGGTTTAATGTAAAAATAGTAATCCTTACTTCCCGTGTGGCTATGTGTAAAGGGAAAAACTCAAGCAAAAATAAGATGAAACCAAATTATTTCAACCTTTTTAAGGCAAAAAATATCGCTAAACCTCAAAAATAAATTAAGTCCAACCGTTGATTTCATCACTCTTACTCACATAATTCTTATTGGCGTAAGTGGAAAACTTCGTCTCAATAGAATCAAGTGGAACAAATTAACTGCTTTCGCGCGTGGAGCCACCTCAAGTTTTGAAGACTTTATGATTCAGCGTTTAAGTCAGATTAATTCAAAGGAAAATATTAATTCATCTTTAGTCTGAAACATTTAACTTATGAATTAAAATATTACCTCACTTATCATGGTATGTTGTGGTCAGTCACATTCATTTTCGTTTATTATATTCACAAGTTCCTTAAGTTATGACACATTTATTGATATCACGTGGCTGAAAAAGGCCTGCTCTTTTATACATCTTCAGATGGCTGGCTGTTGATCATCATGAAAAGGCGTAAACTTGTGACGGGGCTATCCGCGAGAATCTATTACTAATCCTCTTGGGTAACTTTGGGCCAGCATTTATTCTATTTCACAGCCTCTTCGGGAAAAACACGAGATAGTTATGTGCTAATTAGTTCGACTATATAAAGTCTAGTTTTCGTAAATGTTGGAGAGAAGAGTTGCCTAGCTGTACGTAAAGTATCGAAGGAAAATTACTTCAACAAGCTTAACGCGCATTTGATAGTATTTGATATTTATAAAGTAAAGTACTAGATTAATCATTAAAGGAATTAGATTTAGTACCGACCTGAGGTTAGCAAGAGTTCGTCTCCTTGTCAATTCTGATAGCTGAGATTACTTAGATGGGAATATTAGATTTGAATGTTAGATTTGAGTATTAGGATTTAATCTAGGTATTAGGCAATCACTCCGAGTTTCCACTTATAAATTGAACTTGTACTTGTTATTTGTGTTTGTCTGTCTTAAATAAATAATTGTTGCTATGGCTTTTGTTGTGATGATATGTTTCCTCCTACACTTAGAGGCGCGTCGGGCAGTGTGAACTCAGTCCAAGATAGGACAGGGACACGACAAACTATCTCTGCATGAACATTTATAAAAAACATCATTGCGCAATGAATCATCAATTTTTTTTAAATAACGTTGTAAATTATTCGGAGAAGACAGAAACAGCACATTTGAAACTGAAATATCGTATTTCTTCGAATCCAAGCCACCATCGCTTCTAAGCATCATTCCGAATTCTCAACACGTTATAGCGAAAAGGGAATAAAAAAAATGTAAAATATTTTATCTGTATCCGATATTTAAGAAATTTAAAAAAATTAAAGAGGAACTAATAATTGAATAATTTATTTATTTTCTCAGAATAAGAACTCTTGAGGTACCTGCCTACGCACGAAGATAAGCTTTCTGAAATTCCACGCGATAAGTAATTTTATGTTATTTTGTAGGATATGTGATTTAAGGTAACTACCCTAAAGTCAACTACCCTAAATTTGTGAGTTTTGCCAAAAATTAACAGTTTTTTCTATGATTTTATATTATGGGCCGTTTCATTAGCTTTATAAAAATACACCGTTTATTATTTTCCTTTCACTAGAACAAAAATGCAAGTGTTTTAGTAAAAGCTGATGCCGTTACTTAAATCAAGATACTTTAAAACGCGTTTTACTCAAAATGTGCTTTTTTGAAAATGCTCAAACATGGCCAGCAATTGCTAAAAATGCTTTGAAAATAAACTGAAATTATTTTATGTATGTTCTGTATAATAGTAGAAGCATTTTAACCTTCAGATTTATCAATCACTGTTTTATTACAAAATTTACAGTTCTTTATGTGAATATAATCACTGTTTTTTAAGCAATTTCAAATAATAACTAAGATAAAGTGCTCTAGTTTTTGTAAAAATAAAAATATGTCTTTTCCTGAGGTTATTTCAAAATTGAATAACGTAAGAACACATCCAAACTGAAGAATTCAAAATTTCTTCTTAAACTTTTGATACAAAATGGGACCCATTTATGTTATTTTTTGTAAACTTTTACCCATTTTTTCCCATTTTAGTACAAATAATTTATTTTTATCTTCTTAATTTTAGCAAATATTTCTTAAAATGTATCAAACAAATCTAAAAAAAAAAAAAAATCCCCATATCCATTTTTTTAAAGAAATAGTTGTTGCAGGCAGTTGGATACCTTAAATACATAAAAAACACCAATCAGAAGGTTTTATGATAATTAAAATTTATTGAAGTGAGGTATTTTAGGTAAAATTTGATGAAAATTGTACCAAAATTCAAATGACTATATGGAATTCAAAACCATACATTTGAATTATATTTTACACAACAAATTTGACACAGTTGTAAAGACAATGAACTCTTAAGTCTAAACTATATTTTTCAACTACCAAAAAGTAATTGTTAATTGCACATTTTCTTATTGGAAGTTTCATAAAATGCATGATGTTCGTGACAATAAATTGTTAAAAATAATAAAAATAAAATTACAGATATTACAGAATTCATTACCTTATTATATACTTTAAATAACCTGTATACATAATTTGGAAGAAATACATTCATAAATGCTTGAGATATAAGGTTTTAAGTTACATAACTTTGATCCAAAAGTCTAATCTACTTAAAAGGCATTTAAAGTTTTGATGATTATTTTACTAAAATAATGCTTAATATCAAATATTTAAAATTTCGCTCTTTATCTTATTAAATTTTTCTTTCTGGCTTCTTGATTTTTTTCCCAAATCAAAATGGTTGAGGCAACAAAATAATTTGGAATTTCCCTCTCAAACATTGGTTCTGAAACATAGGCATATACAATAAATCATACATGAACTTGGTAAGTATCATGTTCAATTTCCTCTCTCTAAAGAATTTTTTCACCTTGTATTCTAAACTCAACCTGATATTCAGTAGCAAAAAGTGAGGCTTAGAGTCAAATAAATACTGTATATCTTATTTAAAACAATATTGAGTGGTAAATAATACATTTTTTTTGTTGAAGTTTATTTTTAACATCTAATTAAAATAGCTATATGCAATTAATTATTAGTACAGTTTTGGGAAACAAAATGTGATATATTCTTGTTGTGGGTAATATACTGGTTCTAAACACCAGACAACTTTCACATATAGTTTGATTCCTCGAAAAGCGCTGAGTAAAAATTAAACTGAGAAAAATGAAAACTGAAAATGTCAATTACATAACCCTAAATGTTCGTGGAAATGGAATTTTAGGAAAGTATTTTAAAATGAACTTAAAAATTTTCGTGCTTTATTCATTCAAACTCTTTGGCAGTTTTCGAGCTGGTTTTTTGCAACAATCGGATGCATCGAAGTAGTAGTTAAATTTTGTAAACACTAACAATTCACGAATAAAATGCGGTTGTGAAGCTCCAGAAAAATGTAGTATTTATAATTTTAATATTTTTCTTATATCAAACAATCGCTAAATAAATAATCATCAATTAAATGAGTATAGAGTCGTCATGGTCTTGAACTTGAGACCAATGAATCGAGAGTAAGATTCCCTGATCATCCGAGGGCTCAATGTCCTCACGTTGGAATGATGTTAAAGTTTGAAGAGTGGGGTGCCAGCTCAGGCGCAATACTTCCCAATAACATGTCCGAAATAATGAGGTCCATCGACAATATCCTTCACGTCATTTTAAAGTATGTCGTTAATAAGAAATTGATTTTAATTAAATTAATGGCATAATGTTCTCTTTTGTACATTTATATTTAATAAATTTCAAGAATTGCACTAAATTTTATCAAAAAAATATTAAATAATGTCAACGAAAAATGCTGATTACATCAGGCTTTATAACTTTCTATATTTATTTCCCCAATAAGTCTTACATGATTCACTGATATAAAACCATTATTTGTTTCATAAATATCTTTAAAAGCAAAATGATAACTCCAGTGTCACTGGCAGAAAATTAAAATTACTCTAAGAATAACATAATATTGCTTTAGATGAAGTATACTTCGATTTCGAAGTAATTCTGCTTTCAGACACGCGATACTATTCTCGCAATCATTACGTCTCCTCGACAAATCCAACAAGACTTTTAAGTCTTCCAACGATTCAATTTTGTGCTATTAGCCAATTCCGTTCTCCCGAACTTAAATACGTTTGTTCTAAATGGATAGAAAGTAATTCTTTGAAAGGATATTGCCAATATGATCACTTGGTGAGAAAGTGGTGCAAGCTCTTTGTCCTGAAAGGTATTAATCCGAGGTTTTTCTTCTGCATAGTGTTTCGATACGAAAAAGATGATACTAACATAATATCACGACATTACACCCTGGAGCAATGTTCATACATCAGTTTGTCTAGAAGAATATTTCTGAGCAATATCAAAGTCGTATGAAAATGGAACGAGGAAAATACAAACAAAGAATACTGTCGCTTTCAAACTGAAATAAAAACCCAGCAATGGAGAAGAGTATGTAGTGGGGGGCCGAAACCCCAACCTTAATCACTGAAATGTCTTTCTAGGATCTCAATGTCCTGTGCGTGTTAAATCGTGGGCTTTGTTCCTCTAGAACATAGAAAGACCGAACAGTCCAGATTTCTCCGTTGCAGGAAAATTGGAAGCCCGCTGTAACGGCCGCCATGACTCCCTCCCAATGACCATAGCTGCGAATTCAAGGGAACAAATGCTATTGGTATATCCTTACTCCTAGTCATTCCATTTTGGCTTTGAGGATATTTTTTTTTTTTGTTCCTTCCTTCCTACTTTTTTTCTTTGTCATCTGCGGAAAGACTTTTCTTTTTCTTTCTTTTTTTCATCTCCTTGTTTCTTTCCTATTTATTTACGTGGTTCTCTATCAGATGAAGGTCTTTGTAAAAGTGGTATGTGCGTGAATACAGTTACGTTATTTTATTTACCTTTTTTCAAAATGTAACAATTATTTTAAAAGTTTTCTTCGGGTCTGTTCAAGTAATTATAATAAGATATTTGTAATGTAAATTTCATGTATAAACATAAGCTGTTGGTCTTGGAATAAATTCAGCCCAAATCATACAATCTCATTATGATAGCTTGCCAAATATTTATAAAAATATGCCTAATACAGTATAAAATAAAATTTCTTTTTTAACTTACAATTTAAAAAACAAACAAATGTAGACGATAAAAGCAAACGATAAAAAATATATATATTTCTTTTTTTCTATTGAATTACTTCATTAGACACTTTTAATGAAGGAGAGAAAAAAAGATTTTCTTACTAAGTCATAAATTATAGCACTTTTTATTATGCGAGTTTCAAAGTGCTCTAATCTGTTTTAAATTTTTGCTAGATACTCTAAATTTGTTATTAATACCCATCATTAAGTGACCATAGTAACATTGATAAAATAAGAATGAAAATAAAACTTATGGCATGAAAAACAAAGATCTCCAAATAATTTAAAGTTTGAAATGTATAACACGAAACTCATCAATGTATCCAATAGTTTTAATTTCTGAAAATGTTAATCGTTGACTATTGCGTACAATTTAGATCAGAGTTTTTTCAGCGATATGGACAGCAAAATCAAAAGCCAAATAGAAGAAAAGTGAATTTTCACGGCCTTTGTTTGAAAAGAAATTCGATGGAAAACTCACTTTCCAAAATGAATAATCATTTAAATGAAAAAACATGGGCAAAATAAAAATAAATGAAAGCAATTCCTATTTTTTCAGGAAAAATATTAGGTTATTGATGAATTAAAAAAAATGAGAGTCATATAGGCACAGAACTTAAGTTCGAAAATGACATTATAAAAATATTTCTCATTACAAAAACAAATTTTTAATAAAGTAATAGCTCATTTTCCTAGAATCAATTAAACCATTTTGCATAGTAACATTAATTTATATAGAAATGTTGGTAGGGATTAATCCTATATAAATTTAACTTAGAACTTATTTATAAGTGCGGGTAAGTACTTAAAAAAATATTGCATACAGTGTCAAGTAACAAAAACGTTTAAAATATGAAGAATGTAAAAACAGTAGAAAAAAATTGAATTTTTATACCAAATGACAAAAATAGTACACATTTTAAGAGTTTTATACACTCTTGCTGTTATTAGAATTTCTAAAACACTTTTATAACCCTGTTGTTTGTACGTGTAATGAAATAAATGTACTCCCGTAGTTTGTACGTACAATGTACTAAACGTACTCAAGTAGCTTGTACCTATAATGTTCTTGTAATGTACTAAATGACTGTAGGAAATATTTAATGGGATAGAGAGGTAATAGTGTTTATTAACCTATACATATTTATTCAATGTATTTGAAATATAATTATATTTAAGAAAACGCTTATAATAATATCGAAACATTTTTATTGCGTTTTTGTAGTTCATGCAAAATGTAATATGCCAAAAGTTACTAAAAAAACAGTTCCTATCATTATGTTATTTTTAACTAAATATTTTGTATTTACTGATATCGTTGAATCATTTTGGTTTAACAAAGAAATTCCTAAGAAACATGAACACATGCTTTCTTTATTTGATTATTCTTCAGCAATAAAAACCGGTAAATCAAAGACTGTTCTTATAAATGCAGCATTGCAAAAGCCTGTACTAATAATGACCATTCGCTGTATCAAAACAAAGATTATTTTACAATCATTCCGTTTTAATATTATTCCGTACACTAAAAATTTTCATTTTATATATGATTATATGATTCAGATATTTAAGTTCTTAAATGAAAAAAGATGGTAGCTTAACTTTGGTTTCTAAGAAATTCTCACTGTTTTTTTTTATAAATTACTTTCTTTTGTTTGCTCCTTTTCTAAGTCCTTCAGTTGGAAAATTAAAGGTTATTAGTTTCCTTATATATATATACAGTTTTAATTTCAATGATTTTTTGAAATAGTAATGCTACTTTGTAGTTTTTTTAGTATTGTGAACTGAGAGACTGAAACATATTGACAAAAATAAAGTTAAATCTAGACTTTTCTGTAAGATATTTCTTAAGAAAAATTAATCAAGAATTAAAAAAAAAAAGTGAAACAGAGAAATTATTAAAGGTAACTAACTCTTGGCAAATAAATCAAAATAATAGTTAGCTTGCCCAAATTTGATTCTTTTCAAACTCTGCACAGCCAGATTCCTCGTTGAAAGTCACGAAAAGTGCCCAAACAACTGTACATGTACAATCCATAGTTTTCGAGAAAAAAAATAAAA
This sequence comes from Trichonephila clavata, assembly GCA_019973975.1. Taxonomy (NCBI): domain Eukaryota; kingdom Metazoa; phylum Arthropoda; class Arachnida; order Araneae; family Nephilidae; genus Trichonephila; species Trichonephila clavata. The sequence goes on along the minus strand of BMAO01038335.1, from coordinate 42,153 downwards.
ACAAAGTATATCATAGCGTATATGAATAGCAGTATTTTCAAGTATTTATAAAGATACATGTTTAAAGTGTCCGTCGTGCAGATCAATGCAGGCTTGAGCACGCCGGGGAATGGAGGTGTGCCCATGTCGCAGCATCTGGGTGTCCACCAAAGTACAAGCAGCATGCAGACGAATAACTAAATTTCTATGTCTTGGTTCCCCAATTCCTTCAGAAAGCCCATTGGGAAAAAAAATCCGAAGGTATGAAATCTGATGACCCGAAAGCCCATAGAACTGAGCCTCCACTTCCCATCCAGTGACTGGGGTTTGCCATATCCAGCCAATCACTAAATGGAGCAAAGAAATGCACCGGGGCCTCATCAAGCATCATCATTCATCATCTTGCAACATCCTTTAAATTATTTTTCTCGAAAACTATGGATCGTACAGATACATTTGGGCATTTTTATGCACTCACAGTGATGAGTCACCGGTTGGGTGGCGTGGTTGGTTTTGTCTCTTCCCTTCTGCACACAAGGTTGCAGGTCCAACCCCGGCTAAGTTGGTGGATTTTCATGTTGCAGAAAATTGTCAGCTGCCATGTGGTATGATTATATGGCATGGTAAAATATTTGTAGAGTGTCTGTTTGTCTTGGGTAATCTCGGAAAAATTAAATCCCAGTACAGGTTCGCATCGTCAGAACTCAGGTGCCTCCCTCTGGGGAAGAAACTGGGCGTCAAAAGTACTTGCGGTAGTTCATATCTCCTACATGGTGCAGCACTAAAAAAGTGCTTCCAGCTCTTGGGGAATGTACTAGGTCTGCAAATGTTAAAATACCAAAGAGCAGCCTCATTAAAAAACAACGAGGACTCTACCTGTACTGAGTCTGGGTGCTATTTTTGGGACCCTGTGTGTGTGTGTGTATACAGTGTTTTAAATTATATCTGCCCCCTCCCCAATGCTTGATCAACCTGAAACTGTGTCTTCTTCCATGACTTAAAGGTGTAAAATAGGGGTTATTTATTAATTAAAAAAAGAGGTAAATTTACCTTCCTTAAAAAAATCTGTTTAAAGTGAAAAGTTTCTTCAGAGAAGGTAAGCAATTGATATACGTATACCATAAGCATTCTTTTACATTATTTTCTCGATTGAAATCATTATTACGAACATTGTAGCTTTGAAAGTAAATATTTGGCTTTATTAGGCTAATTTAAAAGTGGTTGGTAATGAAACTGTAAAATTTAATTTTCGTTGAATTAAAAGACATTTTCTGAAAGAGTATTACAAAATTTACTTAATTTTAGAATAATAGGAAGTTCCCTACTCCTTTCACAAAATAAATTGCTTTGACATCACTTTGGCATTTAATTTGACTACACTTGGCTTTAAATAGTAACTTTTAAGTATTAAATTCAGAAGATTTATCCCACTAATACTTTTATTTCTATATCTCTCCCTTAAGCTTCGTATTCAAATCACGATATAGCTGTTAACGAGTATAAACACCATTGTGAATCCTCGTTCGACTGGTGTGATTAGTAATCCCTTTAGCCTTGGAAAGGGAATTAAATGATTTAAAGCATACACTAGGCTTTCTAAGGCGAAGCGCCTGAAGAGATTTCATGGGACATAATTGCAACACAATCAAAGGATTTGAAAGCTTCCAGCAACTGAATTGGATAGCGTAAATTCTTCGAGATAACAATCTTTGGGGGAAACCTTTGAAATCTACACACAACTGCACTTAACATCACCATATCCTTTGATTTTGTGAACTTCAGAAATTGAATTTTATTCTAGAAGTGCTGAATCACAATAGATTACGTAAGCTCTTAAACATTATTTCTGAACACAAGTTAATCCCATAAATTTTATATTTTGATATATTTGTTTTGACGTATTTTACGCGCTCTTCTTAGAATTGCTTATCGAATTATCGCCTTAATGTTAAGCTTTTAAGTTAATTGCATTCGAGAAATGAAAATAACTTTGTAAGTTATGTTCCTTATCTGGAATTTCGTAAAGGAGCAAATTCTTTGCAAGATGAATAAATATACTTGTTAAATAATAATTAGTGAATATCGTTCAGTCTCAATGTAATTTGTGTGTTTTTATATCGATATCGTCATTTCCTTTTTTATTTTTCACATCATCCCAATAATGTATTTCCTGTTTAAATAATTCTGGATTCAAGGTTACATTATTTAATATAATTTGTAGTGACTGAATAATTTTTCTTATCAAGATCAAAGGAAGAAAATAAAAATGATTCCTAATTAATGCTATTTATATCAGTTATTTGAATTGACAGAATAATTTAACAACTTATTTATTTTTGTTTCTCACTGACGTATTGACGTCACTCAACTCAAGAGCGATAGCATAATGAATATTTTCTTCAATTTGATGAACTAACCCGGACAACCATGTGCGTTTTTTTTAAAACTGCTTTTCAAATAATTACAGCAAACTTTGGAGGGTAAATGCAAATATAACCTTCTCGAAAAATTAAGTTTATTATTGGAAAAATTACGCTTAAAATGACAAAATTTTAATATTCAGACTTATTTTTTTTTATATCATTAATCATGGATAATAACAGAATTATATATATATATATATATATATATATATATATGACACAAAACCCCCAGTGATCAGTTCCCGAGCAAGCATGGTAGATTAAGGTACAAAGTCTAACTCTTTTTAAAAAATTATTAGACTTACATAAAAATAAGTATATACTATTTTAAACCTGAATATTTCATTCGTACTACAAATTTTCTGAAAATAATAAGAAACTATTGCAATAAATGAAAATCTTACAACATTTATAACGATTAGAACTCGAAGAATTTTTGAAATTATTTTTGTTTATATCAATTTTCAACATTTGATGAAAGCGAAAGTGATCTGCTTAGAGGACTACAAAATAAATTTTTGGTATACAAAAAATTGTGGTTTTATAATTAAGTTATTTTAAAAAATTTGGAAAAAATATATTTTTATTGATATTGCATCACTTCAAGAATCTAAAGCACTAGATTTTGAAATCTAAATTTCTAAGATGTTATTTTCGATTAAAATTTCAGTTTAAGACTCTTGCTGTCACTTAAATTTTGAAATGAAGTTCAGATTCATCCTATTAAAGTTTGAGAACTTATTTGATTAGATATAAATGAAGTTCTCACGGGAACGATTGGTAAACCAGTGATTGTTTGTGGAAATCTAAAATGTTTTATCACATGATGAATTATGGGATAAAATATAAAGGTCGCTCATGTGATTGAAGAAATAAAGAGCCTAACTTTCCCCTACAGGAAGTAACACTTATTTCAAAAAGTCTATATCCGGAAAATCTTTTTCAAACATATGACATTTAAAAATAAATAGCTTCTGCAAAACCTTTATTGAGTATAATTACTTATGAAATGCTTTTTATAATTATGTTTCTTGGATTTATTAAAAATTCTTGGCAAAAAAAAATTTGTCACTGGAATAGCCCATATTAACATTATTTCTGAGTACACCGCTTTTTTTTAAAATTAGAGTATTATAGCAAAAGAAAAAAATACGTAAATTAGCTTTCATTCAATTGCAGATTACTATTTTTTTTTTTGCGAGGAATCATTGTTTCTTTCTGCGTTATAAAATGCTATACTCAAATAAATTTTGAAGGGAATGATAAATATAAATGTACATAACAAGAAGTTGTTAATAAGTGTACGGAATATTCAATTCCTTCTCTTTCTAGATCCAAAAAGTGTACTGATTAAATTTTATTTGCACAACAAGAGATTTGTATATATAGATGCCTTATCGAGGGTTATTTATGAAAAAAAAAGGTTACAAGTCGAACATAAAATATTTATTATTACTAGACAGAAAATACAAAAGGGAATTTAGAGGTATACGTGCCTATCACATTTCGATATAATCACCAAGTCAATTTAGGCATTTATCAAAACGCAGGACCAACTTGCTTAACCCGTCTTGTGGGAGAAATCAGGTCCTAGTCCATTGAGCCAGATCTCGACGGATGTTTTCACAGAACTTTCTTGGAATATCGCAGCACATCAGAAACGGTATGCTGCACCATAGCTCAGTTTTAGCTCTGACGAGCTTTCCCTCAGAGTTACCCGTCGATCATTTCGAATTCTTGCCGTGCTGATTTCTATCGTTGAAGAAGTTGAGCGTAAGCTTTCTGTTATATTGAGGTTTTCAACGTCCTGTCTGCCTGATTGAAAAGAGGGACACAATTTCCTAAGAGTCTTGCCATTTTAATCGTCTTTAACCGTCTGAGAACTTTTACTACCTATTCGCAAACCAGTTGTATGACAAGTAGCGCCATCTGTCTCCACTTTGGAGAAAAATTTCACCTCAATATGTAGTTTTCAAATGCTGCAGCTTGTAACCTTTTTTTCTGATCAATCCTCGTATACATATATATACCACATGTGTGTAATAGCATAAAGCTAATGAGACAATACGAATAGGAAATATAAATAAATAAGTCAAACCATATATACATAAATCAGATCTAATGATTCGTAATTTTATTTATGGGCTTGGAAATTCATCAATTTTATCTTAACCTAATAGTAATAAATTCCATTAACCGTGTTACATTTGTTTAAAAATTGCTTCTAGCAAGTCAATATCTTATGCAGTTCAACTTAGCAAGATAAAAATATTATTAATGGATTTTTAATGTAAGTAAATCGGAATAAAACCTAAAATTTTATCGTATATGACAATGTTAGAAATTAAACTTTTTCGTATCCGAGATTTATAACAGTTCAAACAAGCTTCATTAGTCTTTACGCAGACTAATCTTTTTTTTAATGCAAAAATTTCCAAATTTTATTTTTTTTAAAGTTTTACGAAAATGTTAATTCTAAAGGTGAAAAACAGAAAATAATGTATATAGTTAGTATTTTTTTTAAGAATAGGAGCTTTCACAAACTATTGCATTTGGACTTTTGAGACTATTGTCGTGTTAAAATGATAAAACATGCAAAAAAAAATGTGAAAAAAATTATTTTAATGAACGAAAATACTAATACGAAGCAATTATGTAAAATAATTTTCTCTCTATTTGTTTTTTTTATGAAAATGCCCCTTTTTAAATTGCACAATATAAATTTTCGTAAATTTATGCAAAAATTGAATTTTTATGCAAAATTCACAACAGCTGCAGCGATTTAATTTTTACAAAAATATTGTACTAAGATAGTTCGCATCACGCAAGTAAAAATCAGAAATAAAAAAAATGAGGTGTTTACAATTGATGTGTGCATAAATAACATCAAGCGTAAATGCCTAAGCAAGAGTTTTATATTTTTTAAAGGCAAACGGCATTTATTTTACTTCAAACTAATCTTGTAGAAATAAATTTCAAGTAGATGTGTATTATTCTCTTAGTAATATCATTTATTTTCCCTACCTCATTACTATCGTAAATTTTGATATATATGTGTATTTCTAAATTAAATAACAAATATTTTATTCAGCAATTCATTTTATTTCAGTAGTATATTTGAAGATTCAGCTTATCACTTTGTAATAAATTTGGTTTGACTTTGACATTCAATTTACTAATTAAATCAAAATACTAACATAATTTAAAACAGGTTTGTCTTTTTCTTAAATTCTATCTATCTATCTATCTCTCTCTCTCTCTTTATATATGTATATATATAATTTCGTAGGGAAACTTGTAAATATAAAGGTGTTTTATCAGCGTAACAGAAAATATATACAGAGAGATATGAGTATGGATTGCAATACCGGTATTTTGAGCCATTTGCCCACTTTTGTAATACCAGTATTCACAAGTTTAAACACCACTTTTTCGGTATTTACTAGAAATTTCGTAAATTGTCTCTACTGTATATTCAGAGATCCCCAGCATAGCAAAATAGTATACATTTTTGCTTTTATGTCTCCCTAACGGGCGAAATTAATTAGACCGTGAGTATAAAGTTGAATCATCTCACAATCAAAGGAAAAGATAAAATATGTAAATCATCCAAGGAGGCGGACCCAAACTATCCTATTACAGATCAGAACGATACTGAACCCGCGCAGGATTCGTAGTATGATATTCGTATCTGTGAAAACAAGGTTGTAGTTGCAAATAAAGTGCGTAATAATTAAATATTTTTTAAATTGATCAGTTTGTTATTAACAAACTCATCAATTGCAATGGATACATTGTGTTTTTTAAGATCACACTTCAAAAATTTGTAATAGTACCGCAAACTGAATAGTAGTTATACTTACAATTTTTAGTAGTTTAAATAAATAAGATGTTCCTTTACTTTTTTGTGATTCTTTATATACTGCTGTTAATTAAAAATTGTTTTTTGTGATATTTACACTCTCAAATAAAACAAAGAGTTTTGTATGTGTTTTCTTTCTTTTTTCTAAAATTTCTACTACCGAGGGTATTAATACCCCAGTATTAAGATCTAAAAAATACCTAATACCGGTATTAAATTTTTTTGGTCCTATATTGCAATCTCTAGATATGAGTGTATAATGAGTGTATAACCAACATGGAAATTTGATAATAAATTAATGTAAATATTTCCTTAAAATTAATGTCTTTAATTTGCATTTAAAACAGCAATATTTTTAATAACATTCTTGTCATTTCTTGATTTATATATATATATATATATATATATTACACATATTCGGTTGTTGGTAATATGTCTTTAAGGAAGTATCATAAGAAGTTGTGAAGATGTAACCATTATAAGAAGGTATAATTTCCTTCATTGCATTTCGCTGGTCAAAGAGCTCAGGAGCAATTCTTTAGCAAGTGCTTTAATTATTTTTAGTAAAACAATAATGCTATGTATACGTAAAAAATAGTCCTTAGACAATATCCATTCTTCTCTTTCTTTTTCTTACTTTATCTTGTTAAATATACAACCTTTTCCGTGTCACCACATCGCGAGGATTAAAATGTAAAACTCTCACACAAGAATCCACGCCATAAAAATTTAATAGTTGTTAAAATCAGAGCCTTCTTGACTCAAGAGCTCCAGTTTTACAACACCACAACGTGTCGCAAAGTAATAAAAGGAGCGTTTTGGAAACATAATTCATATTTAAATTTGGCTCTTTTCGTCTGATGGTCCTACGACATTCCGTGAACAAGAGAAGAGGCTAAATAAGTCGCATTTTGCCTGTTTATGGGGTTGCGTCCTGTGCGTTTTATTAGGGCAGGGACGCCAAATGCTCTATAGGGTCGATTTGGGAATAAGTGCACATTGTGATAGTTCTTCAGCAACCGTGGCTTGAATTGTTTTCTCAGGGGTGGTGGCACTAATCATTCGAAGGAAGTTAGTTTAAGAAGTCAGAAAAGTATGTTTTGTGTATGTGAGTACGACTCTAGTTTCAAATATTGCTACAATGAAAAATAATGCACAAAGCATTTTGAAACTTGTTTCTTGGTAAAAATGAAGGATTTAAAATGTTGATGTATACAGTCGCGCTCTACATATATTGTTGATAAGCACATTGTAAAAATTATTATGATATTGTAAAAAATTTTGCAATGACAATTTATCTAAAAATTTAGAAACCTAGAAAATATGCAGCAAAGTTCATTTAACTCAAAAATATTGTTTTTCATTAATACTTTGTAGCATTCCTATTGACTTTAATAACATCAAGTATATATTTTGGAAACTATACACTAATTTTTGTTGATACTTGTTCAAAAGGACTTCTTGTCTTTCACTAGCTCTTTTTGTAATTCAGGAGAGAATTCCTGATGGGGATTTTCTTCAATAAATGTACTTATTCAGTAAGAGTTTTAAATCTAACGAAAGAGCTGTTTAAGAAAGTAGTTTAATTTTGTTGTTTTTAAGCCAATCAAAGTTAGCCTTTTTTTACATGTGGTAAAATGCAGTGTTAAGTTTGAAAAAAGAATAATCCTCAAATAAATGTTCTGATAATGGATTCACAAAATGCGTATGAACCTCAATGCATGCTTCGGAATTTATTCTTCTTGTCAAATTGTACAGTTTTTGTAGCCCCTCAGCTTTCCCTTTTAAATAATAATCAAGTTTTTAAGCTTCTCAGGTAAATTTGTTGTAAAATTTCCTTTCTTTCCACGCCAAATACGAGCATTTATGGGAAACGCAAGACAGTTTCATTGCAGTACACTTATTCAGTTCTGAATACTCTATTGTTATTTATCATTGCACAAGGCACTCTTTCTAATTTTTGTTTATAAGTAAAGACTTTATCTTCGACATACGTGGTTGAAAATCTAATTTATGGAGTCATCGTAAAGAGATAGATGTTAAAGCACCAAATTTTTTTCCTTGAGATTTCTGAGGCTTTTTTCCGAGAAGAGTCTTAGAAGGGGAGGGTTCGACTAAGGAAATTCATTTCGAGACGAGATTTTGTGAAATAGTAGTGCTTCTTGAGAATGTTCATACCTCAATATACAGTCAATTCCTCCGAATGGACATTCAATTTGGATAAAATAGCCTTCGAAATTCATGGTTAGTGTTTATACAATTAAGTTTCCATTACTACCAACGACGCAGCACCTTGGTCGGTTAAGTACCCGTTAATCACGCGGTCGGCATCGCTTTGAGTTGCGCGTTCGGTTTTTTTTTTAAATTTTTAAATATATTTAATTTTTTCGAATTAATTAAATTTATTTAAAAAAAAATATTAAATATTTTATATAATTATGAAATAATTAAATTACTGGTATATAATATAAGATATATATTATTTTTATTATATTAATAATAAAGTATTTTTTTATAAATACTTATTATAATATATTTTATGTATTAATATAATATTTTATATATATAATATTTTATTTATAATATATTGTATTTCATACTATAAACTTATTTGTAACTAATTTTTATATAAAATATCATTTAATACTTAATAAAAATTTTTAATCAAATTTATTTAATAGTAAAAAAAATTAATTAATTTAAAAATAAATAAAAAACAATTACGCTATTTGAATTGAGGCCGACAACGTGGTATATATATATATATATATATATATATATATAAACAGGTACTTACCGACCATGCCGCTGCGTCGCTGGTAGTAACTAAAACTTAATTGTATAAAAAGCTCAGCATGAATATCGAAGGCTATTTTCTCCGAATTGACTGCTCATTTGGTGGAATTACATTGAGGGTTGAACATCCTAAGGGGGTATTACTAATGCACAAGGTCTCGCCCCGAATTAAATTTCTTTAGTCGTGCCCTCCCTTTGCCAGTGGTGTATCTCCTCGCACTTTGAGTAGCTTGAAGTACTGTGTGTTCTCTTGTCATGTTGGTTTATCTACTGTTACCATGAAAATTAGATGAAGAGGATGACCCCCCCCTCCCTCCATCCTTTTCACTCTGGTGTTCCCTGCAGTTGGTTCTTCCGTTTATAATTTTACCATGATTGAATTTGCCGTGATACAATGACCAGTGAAATACCCACAACCTGTAACACCTCGAGAAAAAGGACGCTATAAAAAACCTGAACAAAGAGAGATAACATGTTTGTTGAAGTCATAATTCTCCTTTTCTTTCTTTATGTTATTACTAGTCATAAAATATGAATTTCTTCTCATTATAAGGGAAAAAAATGTGAGAAAACTAGTTAATGAGAATCAGTGTAATAATTTTAAAAAAATGTGACAGAAGAACTGTACCGGTCCATGATGGAAGCTCGAATTGAATCTTTTGTAATTATAAAAGAAACGATTCGGATATATAAAAGCACAACTGAATGTCTTTGATCAAAATCACTAATTTATATTTTGCATAGGAGGATTTATTAAAAATAAAAAAATATATATTTTATTGTTTTAAAAAGTAACATTTCTTACGTTAGCAAAAAAGTGGACGAAAAACGAAATTAATTCTTTTTTTTACATATGCATATATGCATCAATAGTTTATCCACTTTTAACAGCTACTTATCAAGATGGAAAATGCAATCACAATAAAATAGACCTATTTTAGCAGAAGTATGAAATCGTTGTGATACCATCAATACAAAGAGAAGCGTTGATGTTAATTTAGTTTATGTAAGTTTTGAATACTTAAATTGGAAGGGATTTCCAAAGAAAAAAAAAGAAAGAATGATTTATATAAAACTTATGTATCAAGAGTTCAGTAACTTCACTTAATTAGTTTGAAAGCTTTTTTCTCAATAATCTTCAATGTTCAAAGATTTCGAGATTGAGTAAAAATGTAAATTAGAAAGTAAATGTTTAGTTTTAGAGAGAACATTTTTTGCTTTAATTTGTATTATTTTACTTCAATTTCAAATAGATTAATTTCTAAATCTAAGCTAGGGTTTGCAATGCCGTGTTATATTTTCAATCCCGGGATTACATTATCAAAATCGTGGAATTGGTCCCAGGATTAGGACTGAACCAAAATACTTACATATTAGCATAGTTGAAATTACATAATAAAACTGAAAACATAGTTAAAAATTGTTTTAATATTATTTTTTTCTGAAACAAATAAAACAAAGCTTAATTTGTCAGAAAAAAAACAAATATTATATCATGAATTCAATAAAAATAGTACATTTTGAATTCATTAAAAGTTGGCCCATTAGAATTAAAAATCGATCTGTTTGATATTTTCCGAAATCTTATAGTAAATTTAAAACAGAATGAAAATACCCTATTTACTTTCATCAAAACACTTTTTTTAGGTGTAATATATTTAGAATTGATAACTGCATGGTAAGAAATTCTAAGGAAGTAGATTTTTCAAAATTAAAATTAAGAAGTATTCACTGAACAATATTTCCCCAAAAAACTCATATATACCTGTAAACAGCTCAGACAAAAGACAGAATGGATTTACATAAATTTTAATCTAAAAAATATTTCTACAAATACAATTCCGACTTCGATAGAAAAAATACTTTTCTTCTTATTTAAAATCTTATTCACATATAACGATTGAATTTAATTATATTCAACACCAAAATAACTCTAATAAAAATACTAAAAAAAACAGACTTCAATATTAAAAACAATAATAATAAATCCACTGCATATTTCTCAGTTAAATATTTTTCTTTCTTTTAGCTTCCTCAAAAAGTTTCTTTTCGAAATATTTTTAACATTCAAATATTAATACATGCAATATAATTTGAAAATATATTTATAATGATAACAAAATAAAAATTCTAAGTTTAATTACCTCTCTGTATATTGAAAAAGAAAAAAAACAAATTGAAATAACTATAACATAGTTAATTCACAAACTTTAAATATTCAGAAAGAATTTTGAAGAAATGCCTTTTCGATATTTCGGTAGCAATAACAGCTAAAAAGAATATACTTATAAAAATATTACTAAAGTTATCTCTCTGATTAGGGATTGCAATATCGGACCAAAAGTTCAATACCGGTATTCGGTATTTTTTAGATCTTAATACTGGGATACCAGTTTTAATACCGGTAGTAGAAGTTTTAGGGGAAAAAAAAGAAAATACAGGTGTTTCTTTTGCTTTATTTGCCAGTTTTATTAGATAGTGTAAATAGCACAAAAAGTAAATATAAGGAATCACAAAAAAGTGAAGTCTTACTTATTTAGATAACAAAAAAGTGTAAATATCTGTATTCAGTTTGAGGTACTAGTACAAATTTTTTCAATGCAATCTTAAAAAACATAATGCATTAATTATACTGTCATAAAGCCTGGAACGCAATTATGTGCAAAAATTACTAGCTGTCGGAAACGCTCCTTCGGCATCTACGCTAGTTGCGTATTGTTAACAATACGCAATATACAGTTTCCAAGTATTTATCTCTAAATATCTCATCTTCAAATAAATTGATTTCTCGTCCGGTGGTTTTGGATATAGCTGATTTATGTATTGTATTTTGGTTTCTTGGAAACCTTTTAGTTATCACCAATTACAATTTTTTGTTCAAGAGACAATTCCTTTCACTATAGACATTAATGACATAATCATCTTCTATAACTGTACCGAATTCTTCTGAATGTGGATAAGGCTTGTGGGTAAAATATTTTAAGAAAATGTAGTATAAACTTGATCAAAAGTGTGAATTGGTTAGTCTTTTTTCTTCTTTTTCATTTTTATTTATAAAATCATGATGATATGCAAATGCAATATGAATAACAAACTCCCCAATTAAAAAAATATTGAAATATTACGCACTTTCTTCACAACTACAACCTTGTTTTCACAGATATAAATACCAGACTACGAATCCTGCGCGTATCAGCATCGATCTGTACTATTATAGAATAGTTTTGGCACCTCTCCTTGGATAATTCACATATGTTATCACTTCTCTTGATTTTACGTCTACTTTATATTCACAGTTTATTTAATTTCGCCCGTTAGGGAGACATACAAACAAAAATATATACTATTTTGCTGTGTTGGTGATCCCTGAATATATAGTGGTGACAATTTTAAAAAATTTCTAGTAAATATTGAAAAAGTGGTATTTAAACTTGTGAATACCGGTATTACAAAATTGTATAAATGGTTCAAAATACCGGTATTCGGTGTCCCGGTATACCGGTATTGCAATCCCTACTCTTGATGTATAAAAAAAAGAGAGTAAAAAATCTAAAAACACATCAGTTATATTGACTTATCATGATAATTCAGAAAAGTGATTCATAATGGATGATTGAAAAAATAAAAAACAAAATGTATTATAAACATCAGGCATTTTTTTTATTACTGGTGATCAGCAATGAAAATTTCGCAATATCTCGTTTCAGAAGTGGAAACTCCCTATATAAATTTTATAAGAATTAAATGCTTAGAAAAATTTGATGAGAAAAAAATTTCAAAATATAACTTAGACAAAAATTAAATTATTTTAGAGTTATTTTAATCCCCGGATTTCGGGATTTGAAGAAACAGCAGGATCCCGAGATCCTGTTAGCCGGGGCTGCAAAATCCTATATATATATAATCTAGGCATATTATTTGAAATCTTGAATGCCTTTATTAAAGATGAATCATGGTTTATTATTTTTTATTTTATTTAGATGATATTTATATACACATCTACAAATGCTATTTAGATTTAAAAAATACATTTTTGAATCTCTAAAACTTTAATTTATTTAATTTCCTCCGTTAAAATTATTAAAGCATTTTCTGTAATAGTGTAAAATATGTCAAAATAATATAGGAATTTCAAAGTGTAACAGTTCTTGAACATTAGCGAACATCCTTCGGTAGAGAGCAGTATCCCATCTGGGACTTTTAATATTCTCACATGAGAAAAACGCAAGGTATATGTGGATCTTTTTTATGTTTTAAAATGATAGACATTCTTTTTGAACGTAACGTGAGCGAAATCCATCATCAGAAATGCATATTGTATAAAATATTATCTTGATCTTTCATTTTAAACGCACTATATTGGAAAGTAGAATTTAAATGCAATAAGTATTTTTAGATGAAATGTGTGTGTATTAACTGTTAGAATGTTTCAAATATAATAGAGAAACTTTTATTTCTACTAAGTATATATACATGTATGTATACACAATTTTAATAAGTTGTGAAATATAAATATACTTCTTCATATCTTTGATTAAATATCATTTTACTCTATCTTTCATTCTTAAACATTAAGAGTAATGGCACACAAAGCTTATACAAGATTAAGACTGATTAAAATTTTAAAATAACCCACAAAATAGTCTTTACACAGTAAACATATAATATAATTTTCATATATTTTGTGATATATATTCACAGCAAAACTGATTGTTTTAATTGGAGTATTTATAGTTAGAAATATTTGTTTTGTAATTACTTTCTCCTGTAATTACTCGTAAGTCTCTCTATGTAACAAGTAAGAAATGGGGTTCTTGAATCAGTAATTTCAAATTTATCGAAATGTTCTTATTTAAACTTTTAATTAGGAATTACAGTTTATTAGAACCAGCCCCTTCGCTGTTTCAAATTAATGTTGAATATTTACTCAAATAGTACAATTTACTGTGTGAAAGAGAAATCTTACTTTTAAGCAGACATTCTGAAAGTTCTGCTAATATTTGTGTCGCTTAGTTTTTATAGAAATGCACTGAATGATTTCGACTCAATAAAAAATTGGTTATATCGTAACAAATACTTTGTTTAATTACTATCACTGTTTCATCTATATTGCAACAATGACTGATGGACCTCGAAATGATGAGGATGAAACCTGAGTTGAAAACCTCCTAAAACTACCATACTACGCCAACATGAGAACTTTGAACCTGGACATATTGAACGTGAAACAAGTTTTCTACATGGTGGTTAATCAAACGTAGGGCTCGAACACACGACTTGATAACGTTGGCTACAAATTCACAATTATAAAACTCTGCTACTGTGATCATAACGCTTTTGATGAGAATTCAGTTATGTTGTCGACATAAGCAATGCTGATCAAGACTGAAAAACTGATCCCGGTTACCTCATCCTGGATTTTCGCGAGCGGAGCTCGAGCAGGCGAGACGTACCATCCTGGCTAATCCAAAGTGTAACTCGGGCACTGTGAAAATTTGCACTGTGCAATCGGTCTTTCCCAAATCAATTCATTTGTGCTTATTATGGTTTCAAATAATTGAAAAGCACTACGCAGTGGCATTTTTTGTGCAAAAAAAGAGGACGTATTTCTGTTGAACCCCTACCTTCACACTTGTCTGAAAAACATTTTGTTGACTGCAATCTCCCAACATAGAAGAAAACTAATCCAAAACAACAGTGTATTATTTGCTACTCAAGTGAATGAGTAAACATTAACGTCGCACTATTCAGCTACTCGAGGGCTTTTGTCGACGGACCTCGTAATTTTGAGCCATGGTCAAGTGATGAGGACCTCCTGAGCTGGTACCTCCTCTCCTAACTACCACACCAACGGGAGGACGTTTGAGCTCTCGACAGATTAAACGTGCATCGCACCCCTATACGTCGGGTCTTCAGCGGTACTAGGCTCGAACTCATGACCTGCTTGCTACGAGTCTGTGACCTTGACCACTTGGCTACCGCGACTTTTTTTGCTGCTCAAAGACAGGCAGTAAAGGGAAGAGGGAAAGAAGAGAAACAAGATTCTCTCTCTCTCTCTCTCTTCTGTCCAGATTGAGATGCTGAGTCATTTGTATTACAGCGTTTTCGAATTTATCTTATACGATCATTTTTTGATTAATTTCATAATCATTTATGTGAATGCAAAAGATGTAAATGAAACTTGTAATTCAAGATAAAAGCTATGTATTCTAAGCTATTTATTGGTAACTTAAATTAGTAGTGTAAATTAACTCCTAATGATTTCTGCTAGACATAAAGCCCACTTTACGGATAAACTACTCATTTATTTAAATAGAATTTTATACATTAATTTTTAGAAAATTTTGTTTGCGAATGGTGCTGTTTTCTTAAAAGTATATCCATGTTTGTAAATAAGCATTAAAAAATTGACAGTTTTTATCTATAATCCAGGAATAAAATCAGCTTGGAGGAGGTTAAAAAAGGGTTTTTAAAATATTTTTCATATATATTTAAGCTGTAAAAGAACGATTTGTTTAATAATACGAGTGAAAATGTGTAACATATGTTCGTGCAAAGCTAGAGTAATATTAACAAGCTTATCAATTACATTAACTAAAACAATCCTTCATAGAGGAAAATTTGGATCTCCTATCATAAACTGTGGCAAAGCGTGCACGTTCTAAAATCTTCTTTGTTTTGAAATTTTTACTAAAAATTAACACTCACGCATGCACACACACACGCACACGCACGCACACATGCATACGCACGCACATTATTTAATTTGAAATACTTATCAAAATTGACTTCAGAGTTGAAGAGTTGGTTGAATACATAGATATAGAGGGTATGTTATAATATACTATTTTAAGTACAGGAACTAACATACAGGTTATTTTACCGTTCTTGAATACCAAGTGTAGGAGAAAAACGATGTTTTGCTATTTTGAGTTTATTTTGGTATATTTTACTATGTTACTGATGTTTTAAGCTTAAGCTTAAATTAAAATTAATAATATGAACTAAATAGTATTGTAGTAGATTAAATATGCCTTTGTGTGTATCATTGTACAATCTAGTGCCAAATATATATCTCTGATGGGAATATGTTTAGGTTTGTAGAAGCCTTTAATCAGATAAATGATTCTTGTTTTGGAATTCGAATTTATTCACACTTTATAACAGACTTAATTTCATTAACGGTTTGGACACAGTCAAAGCCTGTAGCAAAGTAATTTTGTTACTCCCATACAAGATAGCTTTGTACAATGTATAATTACAATTGTAATATATGTGGGTATTTCTGAAACTTTTATAGTAACATGGTCTAGACAAATGTTATTAAATTTGAATTTACTTTAAAATATTTAAAATATTCAAGAACTGGCGCATATCCATTCTCTAAAAGTACATATTTTAAATGCCAAGTAAGAATGTTTTTGGAAAAAAAATTCTTTCTTTTTGGATATTTAATTTAATGCACTATATACTCTTTGAGTAAGAAATTTAACTTTGTTTCTAACAGTTTATTTAAAGATATAAAAAAAATTATTTCTTTCAAGTAAAACTGAAAGGAAAAATAGCGTTTTCCAAATTAAAACGGAGGAAAATGGAGTATTTACAGAATGTAAGTGAAGTTTATAAAATTTGTTGGTGCTTAGCAATGATAATCTACTATAAGAAAAAAAAACAATAAGCATGTAACCAATATAATTTTATTTACTTTATAATTTAAAAAATTATAATCAGAGCAAAATGTTTAGTTTACATTTTAGTGTACGTAATATATCAGCTTATTTATCTCAGCTATCTCAGTATTCGAAGCATATTTATGTAAAAAAAATAAAGTATAGGGTGAGAAAAAGTTCGTTTAACTTTAAAAATTCGTAAAAAAGGAGAGAAAAAAAATGAAGATTTCGAAATACAGTTTACCAGAAATGGCTCACAAGGAAGCCGGATTTTTTTCTTTTACCCGTGCAAACATTAAATCGAAAAAGAAATTTATTTGTAATAAGCTTCTTAGAGAATGGTACACCTCCACACTACGCCAGTCTATTAAAATGATTCCTATTGACTATGTCTTTAGTGAAAACAGAGGCTGCAAGATCGCATTACCATCTTAGTTGTGTTGAACATTGTTCTAGAATAGTGGTTCCCTAAGTCGTCTATATCATCCTCCAGCGGTCTATGCCAATCCGAAATGGATCCACGTAAGCGAAAATATAATTTGGGGGTCCATAAAGAGTAAATGGGAGTCTACGATGGTGGTTTTCATTAAACCGATCACGAATTTTAAAAGAAAATTTATTCAAGTGGAAACCAGATTTTACCTATTTAACACATTTATTTACTAAATTTAATAAGTTTAATTTGCAGTGGCAAGGTGATAACATAAATTTTATTTTTAAACAAGGATCATCATTTAAACGTTTCGTGCCAGAATAAAGTTAAAGGAGTATAATATTGGAGGTCACGAATTTTCCCAATCTGCAGGAAAATGAGGTTTTAACCTACGTTTAACATTTAAATGCCTTCTATGCAGATTTTGAAATTAATTTTTTGAATGTCTTGACTTTGTATCACAGAAGGCAATGAATTCATATGGTTACAGTGAAAAAAAAGCCAAATGTCATATTACGAAAGGAAATGTTTGGAATAGATACTAATGAAGATATTAAAGTTTAAAAACGGATGGTATCAATTTTGACTTTAAAAAGACATACCTTTTAGAATCACGAAATAAGGAAAATTGTGAGAAAGATGACAAAAACAAAACAAACAAACAAAAAAAAAGAAGAAAGAACTAGACATTAATAATGGAGGGCATTTAGGGTTAAAACTAGAAAGATTGATGTCAAATGTCGAAAATTTGTGATTGAAGCCCAAGATACCTCCCTCCCATTAAAAGCATTTGTTGCTCGTTATTTAATTAATTGAAATGTGTTCTGTTAAGGTTTGAACATTATATTTCACTACGATTACAGATTTAAATCTTTTAAAGTAAGTAACTCTATACCAGCTGACAAAAAGACACTTAAGTTGATAAATTTGTAAAAACTCAATATTAGTTAAGTAGGGTCTATCCAAACCGGAAAACTTGGCAAGGGGTCTATGAGACAAAACGTTTGGGAGCCTATGATCTAGAAGAATGTTGAACGATTGATATAGCAGGAATAATTTAAAGGAGCGTACTGTTGTCCTCTAAGTTATGTTTCAGATTTTGTCAGCGTTCTCTAACTGATATTTATAACTAAAAACTTTTTACCACCAAAAGAAAATCCCTTACTTTCAAAATGCACTTCCTTTTTTACATTTCTTCATTTTTTATGAATTTTTAAAGTTTTAATGAACTTTTGGTTGACCCAGTATATTTAAATTGCCTCTATATTTAAAAAAAAAGAACAGCGAGTGATCTTTTGGATAGATTATTAATAACAGAGTATATTTTGAAAATAAGGACAAACAACTAACGATTTTACTCACAATTTTTAATAAATATAACATATTATTAAAATAGAACTAAAAAGGGTCAGGACTTCTTCAATTTTGCTCATTGTGTGTGTGTGTGTGTATCCCTCGAAATACTGTATATAACGCAGAGTAACAAAGTTTAACCAAAATTGTTAATAATCAAAAAAGTAAAAGGCGTTTGATTAATATTTGCTTGTTTTTCCATTAAATTTTTTTAAAACATCTCCAATGAAAAAAATTAAACCAAAGCCTAAATTACCTTCATAAAAAGACAACTGGCAAAGGAATAGCCGGATCAAAAGAACAAAGCATCAAAAATAGAATAAAGAAAGAAAAAAATAAAGAAGACAAAAAAATCTTAATCCGGTCGACTGGAGATGACCAGAAAATAGCCATCGTCAACCGCAAACCGATGAAAGCGCCAATCCCAATTCCTCTGGTCGTCATAGAAACGCGAGGATTTTTGTCACGTGGCTCATCTCACTTCGAATAACGTTGACAATCAGAGCCATCTAGGAGATTTCCCAACTTTTTCCACCTCAATTCCTCCGTTATCGCTCTTTTCGCTACTAAATGTGGTGTTTGTTTCGATTCAAAAAGATTTTAACTTCGGTAAAGTGAAGCTTTCGACGTGGTTTCTTTGGAATCTGTCAGGACGTAAATAGTTTTTAAGCCAATTTTTATTCATAGTCTACATTTAATTGTTTAAAAATAATTCATGATTTTTATCTAGTAAAAGAAAGAAAAGTATTAAAAATTGAATGATAATGATGCAAATTGGGGGTATGTGAGATATATGCGTATCGAGTATTACATATTATGATAAAGACACTTACAAATTCTAATTTAATGAAAACATTATACATTATTTTACTCATTTATTAAATAAATTTTTTAAATCAATTGTCAGTTTGCTTATAAAATGTTGTTTAGTAAGAAATGTTTGTTTTTGAGTATTTTTTTAATACACATTCCTTTTCATTTTTCTACAAGAAATATGATATATTTTATATACAATTCACACAAAACTGCTTTTTTATATGCCATCAATATACTTCATATGAAGAAATTACTATTATTTACTAATTATTTTAAGAAATAATGTTAACTGATACTTGTTATTTTAAGCACAATTTTTCGAGAAAAACACATTAATTTTAATAAAAAAAGTTTTGAATATATAAAATTGTGTTTTAAGTGTTATATGTATGTTTGAAAATTGTTTTTATTCATATTTGAAAAAAAAAATAACTCATAATAATTCAATATAACATTTTCCCCCTCGTTTTTTCATCTTAAACATCACAGGAAGATTGACTGACATATTATTGAGAATCATTAACCCAAGAACAGTAGAAAAGATATATGGAGAAAAGTTATAGTGAAGGAAAATTTCATTAGATAACGTTATTTCTTAGCAAACTAGAATTTTTTTTATATGTGTTTGGCTAAGAAATAACACCAAAATCGTAATCATTTGTCAATAATAAATAATAAATATCTAAATAAATGACACTGCATTATTCTTCATTTCTATCTTCGCAAACTTCTAGATTTTTAATTATAATAATGAGAGCTTTTGTTAATTCATTATGTACCTGTTATTGAATTGTAAACTAAAATAAAAGACTATTATAATATTACATTTTGCATGATGCCAATTTTAACAAGCCTTACTAAAATGTAGGCATTGTTTAAAGTAAAAAACACATTTTTGAATTTTATTAGATCTTTAGAGAATATTTTAATATAATCAGTAAGTGAAAAATAACAATGAATGTCTGTGGATGTATTTCTATAAACACTAATGAAATTTACATTTCCACCTGACACATCATAATAGTCATATTTTGAATTTTTGATTCGATTTATCAGCATTCCAAACAACCCTCTCGAGCAGTCAGATCAATTTATGCATATCATTGCTCAGCATCAGCAAAGCGCAAAATTTGCAGTTAAATAGTCAAACAGTTACAAGCTCGGACTAAACTGATTTATGCCTCCTCTTTGTGCAGTAGTCAGCTGACGTAGTGTCCACCACTGAAACCGTACCTCGAGGGTCAGTGTTTAACTATCACCATGCATTTCATAATTGTATCAATAACTCAAACACGAAATAGGTCGATTATTCAATGTAATGACTTGTACTGAAGAGCATGGTAATTTGGAGCTTCTGCGTGCGTTGGGATTGTAATTGACTCGTTAACTAACTGATAAGATTTAAAAGATCTGAATTTAATAAATAACATAAGAAGAATCGATAAAGACTCAGCCCTCTCCTACAAATAACCCAACAACATACATAGATATATAATATAGTACTTAATAGTCATTTAAGGGGGAAAGACTGCTCCTTCCAGGATATTGTTTTTTCTGTAAGTATTTATTCACAAAGTATCAATGCATGTTGTAGAATGCCAACCTTAGACTAAATAATAACATTAGCACGATAAAGGGAAAAAAAGAGTTGTGCATAGAACAGTGCTTCTCAAACTTTCAATATTCGCAGCCTAATATTCAATCACGATTTTCATCGCGCCCCCCTCCATACAATAACAATGTATTTGAATCAATAATACTATACTTTGGTGCTAAAGCTACTATATGACTTTAACTTCTTAAGTGCCACCGGCGTATATAAACGTCTCACACAAATGCATTAATTTTCTAGATATATATATATATATATACGCCTTTCCGAAGTGCGATCTTTTCTGTGCACTGCTATACATAAAATTGTTCCGAATGATTTTGAATGCAATAAAAGGACCTTAACAATCTTTGCAAAGGATTTATTTTATTGAGAGGATTTTTGCTTATTATTCCTTCCCCCCTCCCCCAAAAAACATCACATACTTACGTCTGCGAGGAAAGAGGTGGCAATGGGAAGCGAATCTTTTAACTTTTAATCGGCAGTTAAGGGATTAATTATAAACCGTACGAGTTTTCAAGATAAGTATTAATACAAGCCCATGGGGTCACTGGTACTTATCAAACTTGTTCTTAATTACGTATTGTTACATTAATTATAAAATACATTGTACAGTACTAATACATTTATAAGTGTATTTTATCAGTGTAAATGTGTATTTTATTTTTTATTATATTATAAATATTTTGTTTGTTTATTTTCAGTAAATTAATAATTGCTTAAAATAATCTTTTGTTTTCGACTTTTTTATATGCTCGCGCCCACCTCTTAAAACTATCACGCCCCTCTAGGGGGGCGCGGCCAACAGTTTGAGAAACGCTGGCATAGATAATGTTTGATATTAAATTATTTATATATATTTTATCTAAAATTTTAACTAGATTTAATCCAATAATTTTTGCAAAAGCGTAAAATAGAAAACTTTATTCAACGAGACTTATTTTACTAATATCTAATGATACATTTTCACGCACACACACACATTGTACTCTTAACCCAACACTAATTTACAAGATTCTGTGTGTTTATACAAGTTCATGAAACCACTGATATTATGCCTCTCTAGTGCATTTTTTAGTCGAATCAAAATTCAGCATGTACATCCTTATCCACAAAACTCACATCTAAACATCCGGAATGCTGCTAAAATTAATTTTATTTTGAAGAAAAAACACATTTTATTTATAAAAAAATAAGAATTTGGATAAATACATTGAGATCAACTGTAATACTAAATCTTATTTTTACTTTATATGCTATGTATTCTAGGATTTGTTGTATAGTGGTTAAAATCGTTAACTTCATGGCCGAATATGATGATTAATTGCTTATTAATATCGAATCGGAAAAAGTGCATAGGGTATGGAGGGAGCTTCAAAATTTCAAACCGGGTTCGTTGATGAGAACGTGGTAGCCAAATGGTCAAGGTATCGGATCATGGCTGGCGTGTCATGAGTTCGAACCCAGTACCACTGAAGACACACCGTGTAGAAGCGCGATGCACGTTAAATCAGTCGATAGCTCAAATGTTGGTGTGATAGTTAGGAGGGGGGTGACAGCTCAGGAGTCGTCCTCGTCACTTGACCATGGTTCAAAATTACGAGGTCCGTCACCAAAAGACCTCGTGTAGCTGAACAGTGCGACGTTAATATTCAATCAATCAAACAATAACTGATGAGAAAAACACACGAGCTAAAACTCATTTATAAAGCTTTCACACCTCCAGCATGAAAAATTTGAGCCACTTTAGAAATAATGTGGTAGCCTAGTGGTTTAGGCCGCGAATTAGGGGGCGGCGTGTCATGCGCTCGATTCCTGAAGACCCGCCGTATAGAGGAGCTAGTGCACGTTAAATCTGTCGAGGTTCATAGTCCTTCCGTTGGTGTGGTGTGGTGGTTTGGAAAGAGAGTTCCAGTTCAGATGTCTTTCTCATGACTTCTCCGAGGTTCAAAGCAACGAGGCCCATCGCCAAGAGCCCTCGTGTTGCTGTATATTGTTGTGTTAAAATACTCCAGCTACGGCACATTTAACGTGTATAAGCTCTTCTATATAACAGTCCCAAGTGGCACATGGATCGAACCAGATTAGAGAAACGTCAGTCCATGATAATTACCAAATCCAAGGCTATGAACACATAGCTATCGCTGCTACATGATTTCATTAGAGACGTCAAGGAAAAAAAAATAAAACGGAGGTCAGCACATTGAATCTTATTGAACCTGTAGGCTCTTACGTATTTTTATGTGGATTTGAGGGCTTAATTTTTTCTTAACGTCGTACTCTTATACAACGGGAAAGTTACTGTCAAAGGATCTCTTAAGTTTCAAACAACAGTCAAGGGACGAAGGCAGGGCCAGCTCTAGTAGTTTTGCCACCCCGGACAAAAATGGAAAATGCCGTCCCTCTCTCCAAAGCAAAACGTTATAATTAAAAAGATAACTAGTTTATATAAATACACACCTATAAAACTAGAATAATTCTTGCAAACAAAAATGCGGCATAACAATTTTATATACTATATTATTTTAAGTCCTACAAAATAATTCGAAATCAGGGTCATAATTACCTTTTATTATTTCAAACGAATAAAGTGTAAGGGAAAGAACTGCCCATTTCAGCATGCCAATTTCTTCTAAAAAAGAGTATACTGATGGTAAGGATCACAGACATTCTCATTTTAACTTATAATAAATACTCTCAAAATTAAGATACAACATCTCCTTTGAGACTTTCTATCTACAAGAGACTCTTATTGCTCCTGTCTCCTTTTGGATAGCACGTTGTATGGGTGAAAGGGATGTCCATTGGGACCATACACCGGAACGGGGAGAAAGCTATTAGTCAAAGAAGTGTAAACTTATCAAATTTCATGATTGAACATATACTCCTGCCTCGAACTTAAAAATTTCAACATAAAAGAACACTAACATTAAACGTACATACAAAATAAGGAAGTATGATACATTAATTGAAGTGCCAAATTCACACCCAATAATATTTCAGAAAAATTTTTGTAATTTTTACAAATTTTTGTAACATAAAAAAATATATTTTTCAAATTCGATCCAAAAGCCGCCCTTAGAATTTGCCTCCCCGGACAGAGGTACGGTTTGTGCGTTCCTAGAACCGCTCCTGACGAAGACCATACCGTGTTGGTATTCTACTCTCCTAACATCTCAACCATGCCAAGGATTTTGAACCATGGCATATTTAACATGTATCAGCCTCTCTGAACGGTGGGTATTCAAAGGCACCGAATACAAAGGCACCGAATACCCGAATACGGTGGGTATTCAAAGGCACATGATGATACTTAGGTGAGAGTTCATGAGAATAATCGCTCGGATACTGCAACTTATATGATGTTTATTTTCGGAAAGTAAGATAAAATTGCTTTCAGATTTATTTTTCTGTTTAGTTAAATTTAGAATAAAGAGATCGCTATCTGTTCTATTGTAATTTTGAAATCATCTTTTTGCAAACTAAATACGTTATAATGCGTTTTTAATTTCATGTCTTAACGGAGGGAACAGTATATGGAATCATAATATCAAAATAAACAAATAAATATGTGCTTTGAAATTTTACCAAGACCATAAGGAGAGTCAAGATAAAATAAAATTTAAAAAAAAGAGAGAAAATCATGCAATGTGTGTTGATTATTTTTCTGTAAAATAACAGTATAAAAAAATCTAAGCCCAATTTTTTTTTTTTTTTTTTTGTGAATCAGCTATACTTTTGAGCTATTTTTTGCAACTTATAAAATATATATTTGCTTACATTTTTTTCTCTGTACTTCAATAAATAAATATACCATTTGTAAACCCAAATTTGGGCTCTAATCATTACTTAGTGGAAATTATCTCAAAAGGACTTTTTCTTTTATTTAAAACTTCTTTCTCTTTCTTATATATAAGAGTTTTAAAATATTAAGAAAAAGATAAATGCAGTAATAAAATGTATGACGAGGACAGTTTTTATCTTAAATAATCCTTTGTATAAATTATTTTGTTAAAGAAAATGGGATTATTCAGTTTTATAATTTAAGAAAAATCTTTCTTTTCCTTTGTGTAAGTAATATAATAATGTCATAATTTAAAAAAATGCAAGGATTCTTTAAATGTTAATATTTTGATTGATGTTTTTCTTATAGTTCTTAGAAAAAAGTCAATATAAAATATTAATTTCTTTTTTAAGCACTGTTTAAATATTCCATTAATCGTACTTTGATAATATTATTTAACTATATGGTTTCTTTGTTTTCAAAATGAGTATTAATATTCCCAAGGGAAATTTTAAAAATTCTTATAAATACTTTCTTCAAATATATTGAAAACAAATTCAATCAATTTTAAAACCAGTATTTTTTAAAAAATATTTATAAATACAAGCTATGTACTCTTGTTAGTAGAAAATTATTATTAAAAAAAAATTATCACATGAAGTTATACTAAGAGTAGTTGAGAATATAATTATATTTCTAATGGAAGTTTTAGAAATGTTCCAAACAAAGTACAAACTTTACTAAGAGATGCAAAATCAATATAACTTAGATTGCAATATTTTACTCAGATATAGTTTGAAAAAAATGTATTTTTATTTCATAAAAAAATTATAAATAAATATTATAAATGAGCATAATTTTTACGTACAAATACGAAACTTATAAGAAGCAGCAATTGTTAACAAACCATTTTTTTAATTTTTTAATTTAATTTTATTTTAAAACTCCACAGATATATAAAAGCAGAAAAAAAATAAAAAGAACTGAAAATGACAAAAAAGGGAATTTTAAAGCAATTTTTCCTCTTATTCGAAATTTGTTTAGTGTTCACATTTATTCTACGTTTTATTTCTGTTAATTTTCAAGCGCTTGTAATGTTTTGTTTTTTCTTGACATTTATCGAAAAATAGTGAATAAACTTTTTGCTGTGTTACATTTTATTTTTTAAAATAAATTTCAGCAATTTTTTAACAGTACATTTTATTACGTTTTATAATTTTGTTGTATTCATTATAATTAAATCTGAGTTTTTCAAAACATTTACTTTAGTTTTAGCAATATCAGATTGACGGGAGGGGTTATATTTCACTAATTTTACTTTTTACTCAATAATGTCAAGAAAATTAACTTATAAAAACGATTTTCCATGAAATTCTTTAATTCTCAAGTACTCTTAAATTATCGTGAAACATGAGGTCGAAAGTGTAAAAACATTACTTTCTCAAAAACACTGATATATACTCCAGATTCAATTGAAACAATTTAAAACGTTTCTTATAAGAAATATTTCATAAATGGGGGGAAAAAAAAGAAAAGAATAAAACAATTTAATTTAATACCATTTAAGAAAAAGCAAAATCAAATTTTAGGAACTGAAAATACTTCTCATAAATATCCCTTGAACAATCATTTTGAACTTGAAACTAATATCCAATTTTGTCTCAAATGTGTCAAAAACTCTAGTAAAACTTGGGAACAGGATAAATAATTGCCTTTTATTCTTTTACTTAACCATGGTTGCAATTTTATCATACTAGCGAGGGGGGAGGGGTAGACTGTTGTTACAAAATATTAAAAACGTGATCACATCCACAGACTCAGGTGTGGAGGAGGGGATGTTTATCACATGATTGTATGTGAAAAAATGTATTGGACGATTTATTCAAAAGTGTAAATGAAGCGCGATTGAGGTCTTTGAAACATCATCTCTCTCTCTCTCTCTCCAAATACAATTATTTTTGCACGATTTCCATTTCTTTTTGAAGTATTAAAAACTGTATATGAATATATTAATGCAACTTCGGTTATTGTTTTTCTTATTACGGAAAATCAGATTAAAATATGTTTCATTTTCCTTTAATTTTTTTTAAGTTTTCGTATTTTTGAATTGATTGAATTTTATACGCTTAATTTTATAAAAATAGAATATGATACATTCATATTCCGAAGTTTATAACGGAATAGAATTACTAAAATTACTTATACTCCGTATTTAAATTTTTAATTCTAATATTTCACAAACGAATATAATAAATGTTGATTCTCAAATTGAAAATAATATGTATGTATTTAATTTGTAGTTTTCAAGATTTCATTTTCAGTTAAGATTAAAATTTTCGATCTAAATTTACTAGCGTCATTTGTGCGTTTCATTACTGATAATGTGTTCCTTTATGGGCAAATTAAAAAAAAATCATAAAACGTTACATTTATGGGGTCTCAGGGGTGTTAACTTTTTCTGGAGGGCTGAAAATATAAACAATATTCAAATACATAAAGTTCTTTTAAATTATAATTAAATAATTCGAATCTTTAATATATTATTTTTAAAGGAATGAGGCTTCTCTCTCTCAGAAGAGTGTAAAATGTTTAAAATATAATCATAAATTAAAAAATTATAAGCATATGAAAATAAGAATTTTTTTAAACGAAATATTAATTAAGTTTTACTGCGCGCACGCTATTTTCTAAAATAGTAGCCTTTTTGATGCTTAAAACTTTAAAGAATTATAAAAAATGTATCATACACCTTAAGTCCTAGTAAATTAAGAATAATATGTCTTTTGTATTCAAAATATTGAAAAAAATATTGAAATTTTTTTAAAAAATTAAAAAACATAATTTTTTTATTTTTTAAAAAATATAATTTATTGTTCTATTTATTTAAATTTACTACCGTGTAATAAGGATACATTTAACTTTATAAATCAACTTATTGCTTATAATTAAAGCTAATACTTTCGAAAATGGCATGCGCGCAGTAAAACTTAATTAATATTTCTTATAAAAAATTCTAATTTTCATATGCTTATAATTTTTTAAATTATGATTGTATTTCAAACATTTTACACTTTTCTGAAGCCTTATTCCTTTATAAATAATGTGTAAAAGATTGGAATTATTTTATTTTAATTTAAAAGAGTTATATGTATTTGAATATTGTTTATATTTTCAGCCCTCAGAAAAAGTTAACACGCCCGAGACCCCTTATATCTCTGAAACATTTTATTTCTTTATCTTTAAATCTTTAATATGAAAAATTAAGAGTTTATTTTGCACGAGAGTTTAAAATCATTCAGAGATAAATATTTATTGAAAACCAATTAGTTTTTAAGGGTCTAAAATAATCAAGAAAATAATAACCTTATCTTTCAAGAGAAGTTCTTGTCAACCTTAAGAATTATTTGTTTACTATGATTAGTTCTGATGCATAACAAATAATTACAATGATGATTACTGGAGTGATGTAGATTTAATATTGTTTTCCTTCATTGACTCCAGATGAAATATCATTAAACAATGATAATGTACTTTATTTTTGAATAAAAATAGCTAATGAAATAACTTTGTATATTAAAATGCCCCGCCTTTTTATTTAAATGCGTACAAATATCATATACTTCAGTATTAGCAAAATCCATATTTGAATATATTATTATTAGGTTGTAGATAGGAAACGTCAGATGCTTTTTTACATGTGGTTGTTTGTTTTCTTGCTTTTGCTATACTTTTGTCTCTTTTTGTTTTTGGCATAACCTTTTTTATAGTCATATTGTCCATTGCCAGTCACATTTCAACAAATAAAGTTTTCTCAAAAGTGTTCCACTTTGATATTTGTTTTGAATTTCGTAAGGTTATGAATTCAAGCAATTTTTGTATAATTTTTATATGAGTATAAACTTGGTAATAGTGTTTCAAAAGTTTTACACAATGCAAACTAGCGGAGGAGAATAATACAGTTAACGATCGAAAAGTGCAGCGTTAGTTTTAAAAAACTCCCGATCTGATTTTTTTTTACAAAATGGACCCAAAACATTTGCTAAAAATGATTCTATGTAAGTATTGTAGTTGACACACATTCTACTGTATTTATTATACTGCAAGTTTGAACATGCAAAAAATACTCTCGGACGCAGCTAGAGATGTGGGAGAAAGTGGAGGACGTCTCGTCATAATACTTTTTAAGTATTCATTCAGCACACCAATTATCAACAGACACAATTCAAGTAATCAAATAGGATAAGATGTTCCAATAAAGAACAGAGGGGATTTGACAAGAAGAAACACGAATTCTGAGAAGACTTCAGAAAGTTGATCCTTCTTTTATGGATCAATTCATTATTCTAATATTTGATTTACAATTTAGCTATGTGACCAATCGTCACTTAAATATCTTCAACTATTTAATACCTGAAATGTGCTATCAATGTTTACAAATACCTGATCAGTAGATATCTTTCCTTAGCGTCAGCTTCTCATTTTTTTAATCTCCAGGCAACTCTGTCTATCCATCTATTCTCCTCTATCTAATTCACTAGCTAGCAACCCTATACTATATATAACTGACCTAATCTGCATATCAAGGTTTCTTCTTCCAAAAGGGTTGGTTGTGAATGATTGCCCAAAGATTCCCCATGAGGGTTAGTGGAAGGACTCGTTTAGATCCGTCACAAATTTAGGATGAAATGTATGAAAGATTAAATTTATGCTGTTATGACATGTTAATCGGCATGGCTCAATACTTCCCTATGGCAACGCTTTGCTGCATAAGTCGTACTAAAAAATTGCAAAATTAAACGAATTTGAGCATGGGATTTTATAGCACGCATTGTTTTTACTGGATCTTTAGTCAACCACATTCATTTTTTTAATATTTAGAACAGTGTTTGCGGGTTTAACAGTATAAAAATGAAAATAATCTAAAATTTTTTATATCGGAGTTACTTTATTTTAAAAATCAGATTTCTACATTGAAATACATTGAAATCTCATTGAAAAAGTTGTATTGAAGCAAATGGAGCATATTTAGATTAAGTAAACCGCTCTTGAAAAAATATATGCAGTCACATACATTCACTTAAAATTCCGACCTTTTATACACACTAACCTTATATTTTAGCATTTATTCAACTATAGTAAATATTTAAGAAATTTTAAAATGCTTTAAATTTTTTTTATTTCCAGTTATAGAACGAAAGAACGCTCAAAATAATTATTTAATGATCTATAAACTTCAGAATTCCACAAAGAGTTCCACTTCTTATCAGTGTCCTTGAGTTTATCAAATCCGAGATCTAGCCGAAAAACATACACATTACTAACATTGAATTCGCAAATATTCATAGTTTGAGTACCAGCATACCAATTATATTCATATATTTTTATTATTCATGATTACCTAAATCTCCAAGTGAACACAATGTAGTTTGTTTTATCTTTTTTCCCTTTCACTGGATTGGAGCCAAATCACTTCTAATTACTGCTTTTGGTTCTGATTAATGCATAAATAGCTGAAATTCAAGGGAACCAAGAATTTTTCTTGATGGAATATAATAAGTTCTGAATTTTTTGCTAAAACTAAATTAAGATTAGCTATTTTTTTTTAAATACAAATGAATTCCTGTAGGACACGTAATGAGCTAAGTAATACTAAATAACTTATGTACTGCATTGACTATAGAAAACATTTTAATTTAAATATGTCTACAGTATTTTCCATTTTTGTTTCAAGAAAAATGGAAATATTTTTTTCTAATTGCCTTAATTAAAACTTATATGTTGTTTATTTATTCAATATGTTACAAATAAAAGACTTTTTAGAGAAAAGTAGTTTGAAGATTGCGTGATGTAAAATTTATTGTACTTATACTTAACGGAACGTCTATTCAAAGTATAAAAATATAAATTGAGTGTAAAATTTTTTTATTCCATGCCATTTATAAATTTTACTTTTTCAATTTTAAAATATTTTTCACATAACTTAAGTCAAAGTTGGTTTTATTTTAATAGGTTATAGCTCTGATAACAAGAATCAGATGAAGATATAATCGAAATCAAAATAAATAATAAAACACAACAAATTATAAAATTTAATTTTCTGTAGTTTGAATATAATTTTGTAGTTATATAAAAATTTTAAAATTACAAACGTCTTTGTCTCCCCCCCCCTCATCATTTGATGAGACATAACTGAAACATATTTCTTTCTTTGAAATGTTGTTTTTAATCTTTAAAAATACATTAAATGATTATTTGGCTCATTAGCAAGGCAAAAGTAATATTGCTATAACTTTTAATTTCTAAAACTGTTTAAATGTTTCTTTTATGTCAAATACAACTTTTATATGAGGTTGAAGCTTAATATAATTATAATATTATAAATAATAATACCAAAATAATAACCTTATTAAAACGTATTTCGAATAAAAAGTTAGCTTTTTTACAGTATTCTTTTTGTTTTATTTGCGACAGTTGAGATAATATATTTTCTTTATACAGTTCTTAATCAATAAATTAATTTCCATTATTTATTTTATGGCATAAAGTGTTTAAATTAGGGGGAAAAAATCAAAGACACTATCTTATATATAAATACATTATCTTAATTGATGTAAAAACTAAAGCTGTTATAAAACATTTTAGGAGATTTTCTGTTACAGTTTTAAAAGACGTTTGTTTTAGGATTGCATTAGAAAACTTTGAAAATCGATAAGAAAAATATTATTAATGTAAAATAAATAAATGTGTACGTGTGTATTTCTTTTTAAAATTCTTAAAAATTAAGTTCTATAGATTAATACATAAATCCTTAAAATACGTTATGATAAAATGTGTATGTGAACAAAATACTTTTTAAGTTTAGCTACAAGAATACTATCGAACATTAATATATAAATATTTATAATAATATAAAAATTAATAAATAAGAATAAGATAAAATATAATAAAAAAAGATGTAAATTTCAAATATTTTCTTTAAATAGGAGTTTTAATTTTTCCATAACTATTTATTTTTTTACTGGGATATCTTTTTTTATAGTCAAACGTTTGCAAAATTAAGTTGTTAAATCAGTAAAAATATTTTTTTCCTTTTGTTTCCTTTTTTATTTTTCTAAAAAAATAACAATTATGTTTTATAAAATCCTATAAATCCTCTTTAAAATTTTATTCTATGTGTAAAATAAAAGTGCTGTTTGCACTACTTTTAAAAATCGAACAAATCAAACTTTTCAAACATAACATTAGAATTCTAATGTACAAAGTTATGTTTGCACTGCCATCTGGTCTAAACTGACCCGCCTTTATCGGAGCTGATGGCGATTTAATTGGCTTGGCGTTATTTTGGCGAACGTCCCGAAACTCTTCTAGTTTCCAGCAACCCTGAACTCCTAAGCATCATGAGCCGCGGGAAACGAATAAATGTTAGGGTAGCGTCAGAAGCGGATGGAGATGTTTTCCGTGCTTCAATATCATTGCCATCACATCTCTTTAAAGCGCCGTGCATGAGTGCATTGAAACTGGATCAATCATCTTAGTTATTTGACATTTCATGCAACATTTCTACTTCTAAAAAAAAAAAATTTTTCTCCGTCAAAAAGTAGAGTTTGGCGAAGTTTAAAACAAATTTTCCTCACTTTTATTTAAGTAGAAAAGTTTTTGATTCAGTCCATTCCTTGATGGGACATATAAGAAAAAGGAGTGATTTGACTTTTGTTACATGTTGAACTGAGAAACAATTTTTTCTGCAGGACTTTTTGTCTGATGTCCAGTCATTTATACCCCATTTGACTTCCAAATAACTGACTAACTTTTCTTCCTTATGTGGGCCGGTTCAGTATCATCTGTTTTGTTTCTCCATGGATATCTCAGTGCAGTGGTCTACCAACTGTCCTCCGCTAAAGGTATCTTACTTTTATACCTCATATAGTTCAAGCATAATTTTTAATTCCTGAAAAGATCTTTAATTTACCAATTTATTATAATTCAAAACTGTGTCATTTCATTTTGTTTCAAATCATGACCATTTATATACTTGAAAATGCTAAGTTTTCTAAACCTCTCCGTCTGAATAATTATTGTGGTAATGTAAAATTACAAATAAAAATAGGTTGTGAATGTCAAGATATTTAATGATCAGTATTTATGTTTTTTGAAGAATCGGATTAAAGATTCAAGATTGTTCTTATGGGGGAAAAACGTAATAATAAAATACTTCTGATCTTGATTATAAACTGCTAAACATAAAGAATACATCAATTACTAATAAAATAACAAAAAGAAATATAGAGGAATGCGAAGAAGCCAAAAGTCAATCTGCTTTTTCTGGTGCATTTATTGGATGCTGTGGATTCTTTTTCTCTTTGGCTTAATGAGAAAAGGTCAGAGGAGATGAGATTTCTCTGCATATAATGCTATATATATATATATATATATATATATATATATATATAAAGGGTTGTATTTCTCATTAGTACTATTCTATAATCTATTATTTTTACTATGCGAATTAATATATATCAACTCTTTTATATACTACTTTGCTTTTGCGGACATGTGTGTTTCCAAATTATATATTTTAAATTTATTTGAAGAAATTAATTCACACATAACTATATTTGCCATATAAATTGTTACAAAATTTTGAGACTGTAAAATTATTTCCTTCATTTCTTTATCAATTTAAAAATTCCTTGTACTCACATAAAGGAAATGGAACTTGGAATATTGATTTCATGAAAATTTCTAGTAACGCACTATTACATTTTACTCAAATTGAATGGTCTATTACTACCATTAAATATAAAAGTTACTTTAATGATTTTTAATTCATAATGTTTTAAAACAAAGTGGCATATTCTGGTGAAAATAAATTTGCTATTCCTATTTTTAAAAAAATTATACAACTAAAAAAAATTACTTTTAAATCGCACAATAATGCACAACTTAACGTGATAAATAAAATATGAATAAACAATAGGTAGTGGATATAACAAAGATTGCAATTTTTTTTTATCATATACCTGTTAAGTACTTTTAGCAGATTAAAAGGAAATAATGTAAATGAACATATTTTAAAAACACATTTACTCCATTTAAAACAGCAATAAATTTTTAATTAGTATTCTGAAAAAAAATCTCAAGTGTCATATTTATTCATATATAAGTGTGACACTTGGTTTTTGTGTGTTCGGGATTTAATATTCACTACCTTAAATGACATTGGGAGTAATTTAAAAAAAAAATTGTGGCATAAATCTCTAACTCGTTCGATTTACATTAAATGGAACATTTTTTTATGCTTATTTTTTTATTCAAATAATTTTATGAGCAATAATTACAATTCTAGCAAGAAAAAAATAAGAGAAAAATATTAATATTAAATGTTTGACATGAAAGATAATTAATTATTTCATAAAATAATAAAAATAGATTAAGAAAAACGGTTGATAAAAATAGTTTTAAACCTACAGAATCTTTTAACGAATGTTATTTTTGTTTAAGTTACATCACGTCTTCAAATAACATACTACAAATAGAGCCTTGGGAAAGGTAAATGATTCGGAAAAGTGAAGCTTTCAGGAATGAAATACGACATATAACTGATCGTAAAGCTTGAAATAAGATCATAGCTTCCCAGTCTAACATTAATAATACTTCATGGTCTATAAGAGGTTTTATTAATGGTCAATATCTCACATCAGGATTCTTATAAGTTGGCCAGCTTTTATTACTACTATAACACATTTATAAATTACATTTCATACATTTATTGATATTTTTTTGAAAGCTTCGTAAAAAATAATTTTAAGAATTTGCACCATTTTTTTTTATAAGAAGATATTAAATATGTAACACGTTAAATCATATTAATTAATCGTGCATTTTAGGTTAAATTGGGAGAAAATTATATAAATATTAAAGCAGTTGTGTGCTACTAATTTTTAGTAAATATGATATTTAATCATAAGCGTACATTTTGTTCATTTTATAGTTATAAATTCAACGTTAAAATTGCGTTATGAAATAATAACTCGATATTAATTCATTAGAAATTATTTTATGTTGTTGATTTGCAATGAATACATATATTGATGTTAAATAACAAGCAATTTCTTTTATGTGGAAACAAAAAAGAAATATCTATGTGAACAAACTATTTAAGGAAATAACAAATACGGAGATAACATTCGCTTATATTTAAGCGCAACTAAGCGCATTCCTGCAATGAATATTATTCTTTTTGGGAGAGGGGTTAAGAGTCAGAATTTTAATGTTTTTCCTTGTAAAATTAGTAACATTCTTTTAGAAAAAACAACTTCTATTAAATTGTTGCATTTCATAAAATATGCAATGCATATTTCTCAGAAAAAATGATTTAGTCTCCAATGTTATTGAAATTTTACAAGAATACTTAAAATATTAAAAAAGGTTTGTGTGTGTGTGATGTCCATGTACACTATATACTGGGTACGAAATTATTTTATTTTTATTCATCAAAATTTATTTTAAAGTGTCATGCCTAAATGCAAGTTTAAATCCGTGTATCTTACCAAAACATATTTCAAAAAATAACACTCCATCCACAATAAAACTTTATAATATTTCACTAGGAGAATTTAATTTTGTAAATATCTCAAGCAAAAGACAATGTTAAGACACAACTTTATACATTAAAAATATTCACATTATATTTCTAATTTGTTTTTTACAACATCTTTTGGTATAATTTTTTTGAAACGTGATTGTATTCTATTAGTGCGTTAGATTAAAATTGCATTTCATCTACGTTTAACTACGTTATTTTTTTCTCTTAGAAATTTTCCTAGCAGTTTTTAGATCCTTCATTTTTAACCACTGACAAGAGAGGTTAAATTTGTTATTGCATATGAAGAATTGCGCATATTTATAAACATATGAAATTAATGTTCTCTAAACAAAGATACTGCATACGTATGCAATATCTTCATCAACTTGGATTTATTTTTATTTTGTTGTCATAAGGAAAGTAAATATCCGAGTTTTAATATTTTATTTAATAAGTTTCTAATGGACAATCTGATGTCAAACCCCAAGTGAACAATGATAGAAATGAAGGAGCTCTTCTGAAACAGATTTCACATAGAAAATTCAGTTCACTTAACTGTTGTTCTACTAAAAGAGCAAGTTTTTAAATGCCAAAATTCATTAAAATATTAGATTTATTTTCTTCGGAAACCAAATCCGTTTAATTTTAAGATATTATTCGAATTGCAACATAAGATTAAAGGAAAAACAACTAATATGGAATGGCCTCATAATGGTTGTCTAAAGGAAAATTTCTACAATATTGTTATTTCACTGTAATGCACTCCCAAAAGAACATGATATTTGGTTATGCTGTTAGTGGCTTGAATTTTTTTTTCTGGTACAAAATAGCTCAAAAACTTTTCTTTTGTATTGAACATTTAAGGGAATTTTCCGTTTACATGATTAAATTGTAAATTTTGTTTTAAAAAGATGTCCTTAGATGAATATAATGCTTAATGTTTAAATGCAGGAATAGTGCTTAGTTATGCGAATACTAAAAAAATTTTCTACATGAAAATAAATTTCATGTTCTCAGTTAAGAATAGATTTCTGTTATTGTTCACTCTTTGGGAAAAAAGTAGTTTATAAATACATGTAGTAGTTATATATAAAAAATACCATCAAAGAATATTTTTTACATAGCAATGTTTAATCAGAATTTATATAAAAGTTCGAAACAGCGTTTGCACCTGATATTATCAGTATGATGGTCACAATTTTTTAGGGACCCAAAAATTAAGAACTAGTTGTAAAAGTACTATTTATATGGAAAAGCCAGTAAATGTTTTTCAGCATTAACAGTGATCATTTTTATAATTCTATTTTCAATATTAGCAATTTATTATTTCAGATATATGTTTGCAAACATTTATAAATGTGTAATAACGATGTTCATAAAACCAAGCTATTACACAGGTGATCAATATTTTCTGAGATTAAGATTTCACTTATGTTGTAGGAATATAGAAAATAAGTATGCAACTTCTAATTTTTTGTTCTTTTTAGTTGCATACAAATAATCTGATATCAATTTCCAAGGAAAATTAATTATAGGTGAAACAGCTCTTCAAAAATGGATTTTATATAACAATTACTTTATGTTATTCTTTACTTTTTCATTGAGTTACAAGAAAACGTATTTAAACTTCCGAAATTTATCAAAATATCGCCCAGTATAATACAAAAATATACAATTATCGTCTCCGCAAGTGTATCATTATACATACTCATTTACCTTATTAATAATGAGTAAAAATAAATCGAAGTTTAACTAATTTATTATTATTGTTCTGCTTTTTTAATTGATAAAAATTACATTAATGTAAAACTTAGCAACATTGTTTGTCATAAATTATATTAAATCATCATATGAAAAATGTATGTATTTTTAATTTTTTATGTACATTTTACTTTCAATTATTTAGTTAATTTTTCAAAATGTTATTGAAACAATTTAAAAGCTAATTTTGTTTTTAGTTTTATATACATAAATTAATTGAATTTTCCTATTTAATTTTAATGCACAACGCTTTTTTATTTGTGTTAAAATAATTATTCCACTGTAAATATTTCTTTCTTCTAATGTAGCATTTATATCAATGTTAAATTATATGAGCTTTTCAACGTTTTTTTACAGAATATTTAGTAAAATACTATGAATAAACGATATTTTTAATTGTAAATATTATTCTCAGTTTTGTTTCCATTTTTTTTTTAAATAATGACAAGGAAATAAGAATTTTTGATTTTAATCTACTTATATTATCCTTACAGTACAACTAGCTTTGATATTTAAAAGTAAAAATTTGTTTAAATTATCTCACTTTCCTAAATAACATAATAAATACAACAAACCATTCTACAAGATAATGAGAAGTTTAGCTGCCATATTTACGTGAAAATAAGAGTCCTATTAAATGCACACACACACACATGCATTTATTTTTATTTCTCTAAAACATTTTTTTAAAATGTGTTTTTATTGAAAACGCAGACTATACTCTTGATCTTGGGTTTTATTTTGAGTTTCAAACAAAGTTCTATATTTTCTGCGTATGATTTTTATTCATAAGTGGCCGTAAAATTTGCAATACATCTAACTATTTTTGCTTATTCATGTGCAGCATCACCATCATCATAAATGTAAATGTGTACCAAAAGTAGTTTTGCCCCTTTCTGCTGTAAAGATGCAGCATCTTTAATTAACTACGCCATGTGTTTAATTAAATTTATTACACGAAAAACAATTTATACAGAGAGAGAAATAAAATCACGTGACTGAATGTACTTTTCTTACGTGATGAAGTCCATGAATTTTTGTTCAAAACTAAAAACTATTATTTGAATTCTTTTTTTAAAAAAAAAGTGTAATAAAATGAAACCTAGGCTGAAAAATTGTCTTCCTAGTGATTAAACCTTATAATAAGCGTTTTATATTTATTTATGCTTTTCATATTACATGCGTCAAATCAATGAACTTTAGTTTTATTCTTATTCTTAGTTTTCTTCACCATATTATATTTTGCTATATATAATCCAACTGGTTAATCATATTTTATGCTTGGAGTTATCATCTGCAATATTCTAAATAGATCTTTTAAATAAAAAATATTTATTTCCCCCATATGGTTTATTTATATAAATTTCAGTGCTAACTATTTATATGTTATAAAATTATTATAGGTATGTTTACTATGGTAAATTGACAATTAATAAAATAGAATAGTCAATTGAGAATTTTTTCTTGTATTCTCCAGTTATGTTTTTCTTTGAATTTTAAAATAACAACATTTTTAAAATTGTAATAAATTGAACTGAAATTTAATTATATACTCTACATTTAAAAAAATAACTGTTTACAATTAATAAGCTAAAACCAGTTTTCCAAAGATTTGTTCTAACCAGTAGCAACTCGCACAAAACATATAAAGTTTCAAATATCTACTTAATATCTTTCGGTGTAGCCCATTTGACTCAGTCATATCTCTCAAAATATTATGAGTATAATAGATTTACTTTTCCAGTTGACAGATGTGAATCATAAAATTTTATCTTCACTTCAATCTAATGTAAGCTTACGATTTGCTCATTCTTATTTGCAAATACGGGCTAGTGAGGCTGAAATTTTTGATACGTTCTAATAAACACAATTTGAAATAAACTTAATTCATTTTTGTTGTATATTATCTTCCCGCTTGATAATTAGAAATATCAGCACGGTTTTAAGACCTAAATACCTATTCGCAATTCACTAAATGAAATGATTTGCCTCCGGTATGTATAGCAATTGATGCTTATCATCATTTAAATGAGGTATAACTAGCTTATTGCTATAAATAACACCCATTTTACGAGCAACGTTACGTTCTAAATAGGTTGTCACAGCCTCTTTCTTAATGGGTATTTTAGATGACTCACACCAGTTCACCCTGATCTTAATGAACATTATGCGACACATTATATTCAGAGAACATGATGCAAATGAGTACCTAATCGTGACGCCGAAGCATCATTCCCACTTCCAGTGCCTTGGAAACGACAGAGGATCCAGTCTCATCGGTCTATCACTAGGTTTACTCCTTATAACAGAGACCTTTATATGTTTGAGTACAGATATTCAATATCTAACCTTTTGTGGTGGATTGTTACATACAATACATAATCATTCATGGGATTTCAATATGCTTACGGACTTTTTATAACTTTGGCGTATTATTCTTGATTAAATTATTTAAAATACTTCGATTCAAATTGATAGCACATGAATATTGTATATAATCCATCGTTGTTATATATACATATAAGGGAGAAGTTTAGTTTAAACTTTTTAACATTTGCAAACATCATATTGTTGAAGAATATATTCTATGAAATATAAGAAAGGGAAAAAATGTGCACGATTGGTTTTTGATTATATTTTTTAACTAAATCACATTGTGGTATCTTGTCAATCAACAAGCGATTCGATTGAACACCAAATTTAATAATCTAGAATATAACACACAGGTATAATTTAAATAGTTTTATTTGAGTTATGTTTGTATTAGGTTTTATGAATTTGTGCTAATGCATGACAATTTATTTTTAATTTTTTACTATACATGCTTGATAAGAACTAATTTATTTCCCTAAAACTTTGCTTTTCTTATTTCTTGTGGAAATTTTATCGCAGATATAGTTTGTTCCTTGGAAATCATCAATTAATACTAGAATTTGTACGTCATATCATTGTATCATGATATTAATAATAAACAATGATTTCAAAAGAATTTGTTTTCAGTTATCTATAACTTTTCTTTAAATTATTGTCATTAATGAATATAGGCTGTTATGCTTTGAATATTAAATAAAATATTTTCTTTCATTATATCATGTATCAATAGTGGAGAACCACATTTAATTTGAGTTTTGTCTAATATGACATTTCATATATATATATACTTTTATCTTAATCTTTTTAAAATATTAATGGATATAAAGAATGTTTCAACGTCGATCTTTGAGCATTTTTATTGTATCAAAATTCTTAAGCATCATAAGCCCTCAGCAAACTAATACCGGGATACAATGTTTACTACAATTGAAAAATAATGGTAAAGTATATAACTTGTGGGTAACATAATACATAATCTGTCTCACGCTTAAAGTCTGTGTGTTGTCAAACATAAAATCTATGTAATTCTATTAAATTTTTATTTTAAAAAGAAGAATGTCAGACATTATCAGAAGTTTCTCAATACAATCTTTTGGAGCACATGACTCAATGATGACATGCATCGTTCCATATTTTCAATATTTTAATATAATTTTATTTAAAATAGAATAATACAAATTATAAATAAATTTCTATATTTTGTAAGTTTTCTTAAGGAAATATTAATATGTGACTCAACTGGAAATCATTATATGATAACTTCATTAAATATCCAAATAAACAATTTAATTTGTATTATTGATCACACAAACTAATTAATACATTATCTACATACAAGCTAGAGTACTTAAATTTCAGTTGAGAGAATATTTTGAACTAAATTAATAATTATCTGAGAAAGATTACCAGTGCAGGTTTTTCACCAGAATTTAATTATACTAGTACTATTTTTCAAGAAAAGATTAGAGAATAATCATTAAACTCATTAGTTATAAATATGGGAATGTATTTCAAATGGCACTAAAGTCAATTTATTAGGAAGCCTTTATTCAGATTCCTGAATAAAATCTGAAGCACAATTATGTTTGAGGTATTAAATAGCTTGATTAATTAATAAAGCTTTAAATTACAGCTGTAATTGATTGTATTTTAAATCGTCAGCTATGCAATGAAGATATTTTGAACATTAATTTAATTAAAGTAGCATTTTACACTTAACAATTCAAAACATTATTTAAACTGTGTTCTAAATGAGCATTTTTTATTGAATTATGTTTCTAATTTTCTTAAGAGTAAGAACTGAGCTCTAGAAACTTTGTTACCATAAAGGATAAATTCCTCAACAAAAAAATACATCCTTTCCCGTAGCAAAATATTCGTAAGACTTGCGTCCATTTAGCTGGAGATATTGCATATTATTTGTGAATGATCAGTTATGATAGGCTTAAAGTAATTCACAACAGTGCTATTTGCGTTGTAAGCCTATTCCTATGGTGAAGCTGGACATTAAACTAGCTTATAAGGCAAGTACTAATAGAATTGCTTGAAGTTTCAAATTGAATAAGCCATTTTCCGATATCAAATAGCTTTGAGTACATGTATTATTAACTTTTGGATAAAATAGTCTTAAAATAAAATGTAAATGATTAATATGTTTCAATATAGGCTAAATTCTGACTTTATTTAAACGTAATAAAGTTATTTTTAATAGAAAATTTATCATTAGAATCAGTATTTTAATATAACTAATTTATATGTAGCAATAATTAGGCAAACGCCTTTTATCCCTGAAAATAATTGAGAAAAACATAATTAAAATTCATATAAAATTTTCAGTATAAAGTCATATTTGTTTGAGTGCAAATTAACTCGAATATCTACAACAGTTTAGGAAAGCATTAGTACTAATATAAGAAGCAAAGAATTACACTGGGATCCTTTACATAAGTTAAGCAATCCTTTTAAAATTAGCTTATTTAATTATTTTAAGTTCCTCTAAAATATAAATTTATCACCATGGTTCATAATAATTTATTCATTGAGAGACATGCAACTACAATGTCACTTTCACACCTTATGTGACAAGAAATTTTAACACAAGAAAAATCTTTAAAAACACTTTTTTGATGAAATTGATGAATATTGTCCTGAGGAGTAAAAAAACAATAAAACAAAAGCACATGTAACTGGAACGAAGTAATACCA
>BMAO01038334.1:60000-76596 GCA_019973975.1 Trichonephila clavata | reverse complement strand
AATTTCTTTTTTGTGAATATTTTTACTATGTATATTTTTTGTGAAGCTGTTGAGTAAATTTTTCTTGTAGAATTTCAGTTACATGAATTAAGAGAAAAGGGCAATTTCTCATTATTTACTTCAAGAGCTGTGTGATTGCTCTGAAGCAATCCAATATGGAATATAAAGAAGCTAAAATGCATGTAGGTCTTAAAACTTTTATGTGGTGTAGAAGTTTCAGCTCAACTGAAACTCTTATTTCATCGGGAATTAATTTGTCATCAGTAATGTATTAAGACTAGTTTTTGCCATTAATTTCTTTGTAAACAAGGGAAGACCTTTTCAGATCTTACTTTTGTAAATGTATATAAAAAAAGCATTGATTTGAATAAATTAATTTTGATATGGTGTTGAAATTAGAGTAAATAAAATTCGCAGAAACTTTTAAGATACAAATGTTTTTAAATTTTTTTTTTTACTATTAATTGCATTAGGTGTTTAAAAATTCAAGTTTTTATGTCAGAAACTTAATGATATATATAAAGTGAAAATTTTAGAAATTCTGCATAATTTGACCTTTTTTCGCTTTTTAATCTTTGATTTAGGAGATGATTTCTCTTAATTTTTTTTTACTGTATCCTTTTATTTGTTTGGGTTGATGACATTTAATACTCTTTGTAAATATTTTTAAAATTATACTTTTTTGTTGTAAATAAATTGAAAAAGCTATTCATAAGATTTCCAGAGAGATTTATTAGATATTATCAATAAGATAAAAATCGAGATGTGCTAATTGTACAAGGTATTATGCACGTTGAATATTTGCAGTTAGATCCTCGATTTGTCCTTATAGTATAGTGTTACATCCACAGAGTCTGATTTATATACCATATTATGAAATGCTTTATTCACT
Organism: Trichonephila clavata; assembly: GCA_019973975.1. Classification (NCBI taxonomy): domain Eukaryota; kingdom Metazoa; phylum Arthropoda; class Arachnida; order Araneae; family Nephilidae; genus Trichonephila; species Trichonephila clavata. Next base: position 75,704 of record BMAO01038334.1, on the reverse strand, counting down.
TTTAGTGCATTCATGTAATGTTAAAATTAAGTGTCAATAAATGATGTATATTAAAATGAATTTGATTATTAAATAAAGCTACTGTCTAATAAGAATTTTCGTGAAAACAATTTAATTCAATCTACTATAAAATAATTTTATTAAAAAGCATATTTCTTTAAACATGTTTCTTAATTTATACAAAAATGTCAAATTTCTTTCTTTCTGAATGTTGGAGACAAACATGTCTTTAAAAAGTTCAAACCTTTTGAAGGGTAATAATTATAAAGGAAGTCAGACTATAAAACATATCAAATGTTTGTTTGTTGTCAGATTATTTCAGATGCCCAAAACCTTTAAATGATGTTAAAAGCTATTTCATTTCAATCTCAGAAGAATTCCTAATTATTAATCAAAACTTTCATATTAACCAACTTTAACTAAAAAGCTAAATTAACTTTTGTTTGTAAGAAAGTGTGTATTTTCCTTAATGTACAATAATTTCATAAGAACTTGTTCATAGTATGTTTCATAATTGAGGGATTATTTAACCCTTCGAGGAGAAAAAAAGTAATATTTAGCCTACTTTTATAAAATAATTTTGTACTTGCCCATTCAATTCAATATGTATATAAAAGGGTATCTTTTGGTTCAGTAAATCATGATTCGCTTTAATAACAAAAATTAAATGGATTAAATTTGAAGATTTTAGAAAAAAGAAATTTTCTTTTTAAGCTCTTATCCTCATAAATTCACGGGAATGTGAATATAAAATAGTTAATTCTATTTATTGGTTATATCACATTTTAATCAATTTTCAAAGTAAAAAAAAAATTTCATTACCTTATTATATAAGTTATTTAATAAAAAGTTGGTACTACTTTTTTACTTATATGGAAACACTCAATAAGATAAATCAGGAAAAATAACAAAAAAAATGCAATTTTATTGTGTACATCCATAAGAATTATATTGTAATAATTTGAAATTAATCTCAAAAACTAATGTCTTAAAGTATATGTATCATCTTATTAAAATATTGGAAACATACATGCAAAGTAATAATTCTTATTTCATAAAATCAGGTTCTTAATACTTTTATTTTAGGGAAAAAAATATTTTGCATTGCAGTTAAAATACTTCTATAATAGCCAGCTTGTTGATACATTTGATACGAGTGAAGTTTTTGATAACTTGAAGGAAATTAACATTTCCTGTGGGAAAAAAACAGGACTCAGACCACCTGGTCAATATAATTCACAACATCCTGCCCCTTGATGAACCAGAGGATTCATAACATTTTCATGAAGCAATAAAATTTTTAAATCAAGCATTTCTAGGCTTCTAGCACAATTAAATTTTAAAAACAACACACAAATTAAATAATTAAACATTATAACAAATTTCAACGCACCAATAAAAAATAACACTTTTACAAAATATCCTGAAATTTGAGAAAAGAAAAAAAAAGATGTTTCATTATATAAAATTTAAACATTGGCAAGGAAAGTATGCATTGTAATTTTTCTAACTTTTTTATAAGTTACTAATCAAGCTATTTATTAACGCTTGAAGTAAGTAAGAATTAAAAGAGAGCAACACATAATAAATTAAGTCAAAAACTTTAAAAATTTTCGTATAACAATATACACATTGAGAAAATATTAAATAGTTCAATATACAATTTTCAAGAATCATTCTAGCTATACCAATATTTAAAGAATAAAATACTAAACTGCATTTGAATCAAACAAATATTTAAAATAAAACTATCAATATACAGCATTCAAAATAGTATTCTGAGCTGTATTTCTTCTGTACACCAACGCTTGCAATCCACAGCAGCCATCTTTGAATAAATAAAGATATGGCGTAATGTATCATGGGAAAATTAGAAAACGTTCCAGCATTTTACCCCCAAATCCCCTGCCCCATTGCGGGTACAAAAATCAAATCTCCTTTTCTACCAGGCATTTTGCCGGGTCGTCATGTAAACGCCTCGAAAGAGGATCCATGCCGGTATATTGCCGGCAATTTTTGTCCATGTAAACGGGCCTTAGTTGAGTCAAATCCTCCTAATCAGATTAAACTTAATTCATTACGTTTATCACCCGTTGGCCTTCCGTATGTGCCGATTCTTTTGCATGACACATGGTTAAAAGCTCTCTGGGATACAGATGCGGATAAGTCATTTATTTCGAAGGAGACTTATCGATCATATTTTTCTTTTCATCCCATTAAGAAATCGTTAGCTGAGGTGGTGACGGCGCAGGGATCGAAGTGCAAAAATTCAGGCAGGGTTGAATTAAAGATTAAGATAAGGGAATTTTCTAAGTTGTGGAATCTTCATGTGATTGCTGAGATGCAGTACCCAGGCATCATGGGCATTGATTTTATGTCACATGCAAAAATCAGTGTGGATTTTTATACTAAATCGTTACTCATTCCGGACTCACAGATTGAGAAGATGGCAATATATAAGAAGAACCAGTAGAGATATATTTCCAAATAAAATTGTATCTGTAGATTTATTAAAACCCATACCTTGCCCAGAACGTTATAAGTTTATCTTAGTGATATAAGATAATTTTTCTAAATGGGTCGAAATTGTTCCCTTAAGAAAAGCCTCGGCTAAGGCAATTGCAAATGCATTTTTTGAAAACTATATCTCGCGTTATGGAGCTCCTGTAAAATTAATTAGTGATAATGGCCCCCAAATGATATCCGAAGTTTTTGAGCATGTGCGTCGCAGGTTGAACATAAAACATGTTAAAACAGTGGTCTATCGACCTCAATTTAATCAGACAGAGAGAGTTAACCGTATTCTTCTACAAATGATTTCTAGTTTTGTAGAAGAGAATCATAGTAATTGGGACCAATTTCTTAAGAAATTCAGTTATGCTTTGAGAACAGCAGTGCATGAAACAACTGGTAAAACACTGGCAGATTTATTTTTAGGTCGAAAATTAATTACCCCGTTTCAGAAATTAGTGATGGTTACTGACGGATCAGACTTGGTGTGTGGCAACATTCAAATATTGTTTGAGGAGGCTAGGAGAAGTACTAGGAAGCAAAAGGAGAAATGGGCAAAATATTATAAGAGGAGACGTGAGGTTGATGTAAAGGTGAATGATCTTGTGTTTTTTCAAACACACCCGTTGAGTTCATCTAGTAAGGAAATTGTGGGTAAATTTATGTCAAAGTTTGAAGGTCCCTATAAAGTTTTAAGTGTAAATAAAAATAATCTGGTAATATTGAAGTGTGGTAAGCAAATAACCGTGAATGTAGATCATGGGAGGATTTACCATCAAAGAGAAACTGACGACAGTGTCGGCGAATCTGAAACATCGGAAAGTAGTCAGCCTAGAGCAGCACAATCAGAAAGGTCGGATGGTAGGCGGCCGAGGGCAGAACAGTCGGAAAGGGATGAGAATAGTCGAAGGAAATCAGTATCAGCAAATTTGGAAAGTAGTAGAGATATATCCTGATATAGGCGCGATAGAGGGGAGGTGAGATGGGAGAAGCGTGTGTGGACAGAATCAACTGTTTCTTCGAAGGCTAATGCTGCTATTTTTAGGAAGAGAAGGCAGATAATGCAAGAGCATAAGAAAAGAGAGAGGCCAGCATATTGGGTGGAAATGCAGCAGAAGAAAAGGAGACCACAGGCACCAAAATGCAGGACCAAGAGGAAAGTGGCCTCGTCCATGCCGTCTCGTCCGTCGTCAAAAAGATTCAAGAAAAGGGACAGTGAAAGACAATCTGATGTCAGCAGAGCAGTTCTAGGCCCATCACGTAGAGAGGAGGCTAGACATTCTAGAATCAACAGGTCCCGTCCAGTCCAGAAGGAACGACTCTGCATATATAAACTTCGGAGCCGACGTAGAGTGGATAGCCGCCAGGAGCGGAGTTCGCCAGCATTAAGGGAAGGCCCTGGAGGGACTTTTCAACTACAAGAGACACACATGGAGCAAAGGAGACCCAGGGGGTTGGAGTGGAGGGAGAACCGCTTTAGGACAAGGTCATCGAGTACCGAAGCTGTGACCGGGGACGGAGCCTATGCAGAATGTATATAAGAATGGGGGCCAGGTTGTATAATTCTAATTTGTTTTTCCCTCCTCTGACAGACAGTTCAGAGTATTTTCCATGTGGGCTAGTCTAAATTTTTGTTTTGTAAAATTTAAATTGTACAAAAGTTGTCACTGCGATGTGTGCATTTTTCGTATTGTTTGAAAAATGAACTGTTGTATTTAAAATTTTTCCAAATTGTGGAAAACATTGCATTTGTTTTGCTACACATTAAGACATGACTTTATATGTGAGATTACTTGTATTGTTTGTTATAATATATTGTATGTTTTAAAGTGTATTTATTTTTTGTGTGTAATGATTAAAATGTATAAGTATTATCTGGTTTCGGGACGCGGCGTAATTAGGATAACTAACCATAACATTAACAGCCCAGCGCAATTAATTGGGAGTTTTTGAAAAAATGAAACCAGGTGAAGGTTGTTTGATATGAAACTGCATAGATTGGATATAAGGTCTGACATATTTGAGTCAATATGGATATTTTACAATGTTCATGTGAGTAGAATGTCATATTTTTATACCAATATTGATCCTGTTTCCTTTCAGGGCAGCAGTCCCTGAATCTTGTGATGAGATGAAAGATGGATGTAAAGAAGGATAATGTGTGAAAATTGAAATGTAAAATTTTTAAAATTTTTTATTAGCACTTAAGTAAAGTGCATGATCATGGTTTTTTGTTGTCCTTGTTTCAAGGTTTTACCCCTGATCTTCGCCCAAATGGGATGCACTGTAGGGATGTTCTGTGAAAGGTAGTGATTAATAGGAGAGTACTCTTTAGAGTAGTCAATTTTGTAGAGGCTAGTTCAATTAAAATTGATGAGTTAGAGAGTTAAAATTTTAATGCAGGTTCATCGTTTTTCAAGTGTTAAGTATTTAACGTAATTTCTATCGGGTCATTTAGACCCTCGAATAAATCACGTTTTCCTCTCGGAGGGGGTTGTGACGGATCTATACGCGGTTCTACTAATCCCTTCATGAATCTTTAAGAAAAATATTTATTTCAACCAACTTTCATCGAGTATGGAAACGTGATTAAGTAAATGAGGTATATTATATAAACTTTGTTTTCAAGAGTTCGGGAGTTGACGCGTCGGAGTTGGCAAGTAGGAGTTAACATTAAGTATGCGAGTTAATTGTTAGTTAAAGATTACAGAGAGTGGACCCGACGACATTGATCAAGCCAAAGAGATCACCTGCAAGTTTCCAGTGTAGGATCCGATGCATAAAAAGTTCAGGTGCTGTGAGTTTGATTAAGTAGAAGCTAGTTTATTAGTGTGCGACGTAGTTATATTTGAGCATATTTAAGCTATCTTAGATTCAGTTGAGGGTCTGTAGTAGTACCCCCCTGTTATAGAATCTCACCTCCGTGCTCTACTATATATCATCTACCTTAATTAGAATTGTATTGTATCTGATTGATAATTGGGATTAATAAATTGATTATATTGAAATCATGTCTGTGGATTATTCTGTTACTCCCACAAATCTAGCCGGGTTTACAGGTAGACAAGAGGTTTCAGAGTCAAGCAGGAACCGACTGCTATCACAACCTTAATATTCATTTAAAGGTGAAAATTTCATAGAATTTTCTAAGGAACTGCCTATTATTGAAATATGTACGTATTTAGTGTTGTTTTCATGCGTAGTCTTAGAATTAATTCAATAATGCTATTTGTAAGGCTTGATATTTACAGTAAAATAATTTTAGTTTGTTTCCTTGCTACTTGAATATAGAGAGGGACGAAAAGTTAAAAGAGCATTTTGTTTGTATCATAAATCGTAATTCTTTCTAAACAATTAGTTACTTAGATTAGGTGAATTTTGCTAAGTGTGTTTCTTTGTATGTAAACAGTATTGTCTTTATTGTTCAACATTTTCTAGGATAATTCTTAGTAATACCTTTACTTGAATGTATTGGTTTTGTTTTTACTTATACGTTTCTAGTATAGTCTTTTTAAGGCAAAACCCGTTACTTGTTCACAAATTATGGGTCAACTGCCATCCGAGAGAATTTCTCAGAGTTTTCCTTTTAGCAAAGTGGGAAATTTTAGATTTACATACGAAGAATTTTTAACCATTCTTAACCAAATTGAGAGAATTCTTAAAGTAAATCATGGTTAAGCTATTTCAATAGGAGTAGTGTTAGTAAAAATTAAAAATTGAGTTTTTAAACGTCCTTGACTAAACTTTGTCTTTTACCCTTTTCAAATGAATAACGTATGTGAAAATATCAAATCTGTATTTTTTCAATTCACTTTGTGTGTTTGAGTACTTAACTTTTTTGTGTATTCAACAATGTTACTTTTTTATGTATTATTGTTTTATATTGTGCCTTATTGTGTTATTTGTAAATTGTTGAATGTGTCATTCATCCCGGGTGTGGATGTTCAGTGTTGAATAAATAATTATTGTGACCCCCAGAATAACAAGTGAATATTTGTCGTGAGAGGGCGCTAGTGTGTGTAGAGTCCAGTGTATGTGTAATCTTTGTGTGAGAAAGAGCGTATGCAGAACGCTCTAATAAAATTCTTGAACTCAGAAGTCCCTGCCATTTAATTTGTGTGAAATATTTTAAGTGAAAATCATGTGCAAACCAGTGAAGAAACATACCTAATCTTCGTTTTAAAACAAATTCAATAAATTAATTAAAATCAGCAATATTAAATACATTTTAAATAAATGTAAAAGGTAAGTAATTCTGATTAGAGCAAATAGAATGCAAGAGAAAGAAATGGTGCTGTACGCTGCTAGAAATTGTTTAAATGAACTTTGTTTCTTCTTTGGGGAAAGTTCAAAGGAACCAAAATGATGTCACCGTAAACGCCTTTTACTTCCAAAAAAAATTAAACAAGTTATATACGTAGAATGGTTATTGGAGTGCCTGTTTCCTTGTGGAAACTTAACCTCCTATCATTGAAGATTTGGGTGTAGCTTTGTTTGGTTTTATCTTAGCCCAGTAATTAAACAAGTCGGTAGAATGGTCGATGGGGCACTTGATCTCTGATGAGGTCTTAATCCCCTATCTTGTGTTATAGTTGAGCATTGTTATATTCACTTGCCATGATTAGTGGGTGGTGGGAATAATATTAAAGAGAAGAAAATAAAGAAAAGAGTTAAAATTAATAAAATACATTAGATTGCGACCTATAGAAATAATAAAATTAAGAAAAATGCTGGAGGTCATTTTGTTTGCGTTGGGGTGTGTAGTTACTAGTGTGAAAAGGCTGTGTAGACCTCGGCTAACTCCGAGACCGGAGGCTAGCGTTTGGTCAACTTAGTCGAAATTGTCAGGTCAGCAAGCTCGGCTACCGGGAGAACCCGGCACCTTGCTCGCCCGACTGGTAGTGGAAACGAAACGAAAATTAGATGTTTCGGGCGCCAGCAATAATTGCTTATGCCCAGTATCCCTGAAGATAGGGTGAAACAGAAAACCATTTAAAGCCTTCCCGGACAACCCTTTCGGGTCAATGCGTGGGGGGGGGGCAGAGGTGGAGGAAGAAGCATCGGAGAGGCGAAAACGCCTGATCTCGCCTGCGGCGCAGGGAGAGGAATGGTGAATGACGTCAGCATTTTTCACAACTGACCCAGTTTTAAAAGAGAGTAGCGAAAGCGTGTGTTGTAGTTCAATGTGTAACTTACCTGTTTTTTGTAGAGTTATGGCGGTTTTAATGAGAGTTCCCACTTAGAAGATTTGTATGCAAAGTTAACTTTAGTATGAGGATAAGTGAACAATGTTTGTGCTTTAATAAGTGGGTTGTCATGATGTTCAATACTTCTAAAGACATTTCTAGATAGCTTAGTGATGTAATTATCAATCGGCTCCATATGTAAATTGTTGTGTATGACTCTATTCCTAACGTACCAAGGTGCGTTAGTAATAATTCTGAGAATTTTATTTTGGATGATTTGGATCCGTTTAGTATGGGTCGGTGCCGCCGCGCCCCAGATGGAACAACCGTATGTTATTACTGGGCGCAAAATACGCTTGTAAAGGATGACTTTATTTTCTAGGGAGAGTGGTGACCTTCTCCCAATAAGGGATATGGCCAGAGCAATTCTTCCCCAGAATTTTTCTGATAGATAATCTATATATGGTTTGTATGTTAATCGGTTATCTAAGTATAGACCCAGGTAACGCACAACCGAGACCCATTGTATGTTGTTTTCAAAGAGTGTGAGTTCAGTCTGTGGGGCGATAACACCCCATTTCCTGAATACAATAGCCTGTGATTTATCAACATTTATAGCTATCCTCCAGTCTGTAAGCCAGTTCTCGAGTATGTCGAGGTAGTGTTGCATATTTTTAATTGTATAACTGAGTTTTACGCCCTGGGTCAATGCCGCAGAGTCGTCTGCGAATAAGCATGTACTCACGGTGGGGTGATCGGGAAAATCGTGTGTGTATAAGTTGTACAAATATGGACTTAATACAGAACCCTGAGGGACGCCTGAAAGGCAATTCCCAATGTCTGAAAAAGTAGTATTTACACGAACTCTGAAGGTTCTATTGTGTAAATAGTTGTGTATCATTTTAATTAAAAAGTCAGGGAACTGAAGTTTAATTAACTTGTACGTGAGGCCATCATGCCACATCTTGTCGAATGCTCTTTTAACATCTAAGAAAACACCGACAGTGTAGAATTTATTTAAAAAACCCTCATTTATAATATTTGTTACTCGAATGAGTTGATGTAGTGTGGAGTGGCCCTCCCGGAAACCGCATTGTTCCGGGGGAATGCAATCTATGTCTTTGCAGTGATTTTTAATTTTATTTAAGATAACTCTTTCGAATACCTTAGCAGTGCAATTTAATAAAGAAATTGGTCTGAACCCTTGTGGAAATTTGTGGTTTTGCCCTAATTTAGGCAGCATGACTACATTAGCTATTTTCCACTGTGTAGGAAAGTGACAATTAATGAGGCATTTGTTGTATATTTTAGTTAGATGAGTGACGGCTTTGATAGGAAGATATTTTAAAGCTATGTTAGGAATTTGATCAGGGCCTACTGACTTCCTATTAGCAAGTTTTTTAATAATGCCTCGAACTTCGGTGGGGAAAGTGAGGTGTGGTGTTACATTTGGGAAGTTGTCGAAATAGTGATTCACTAAATTTTCGACTTCTTCAATCTTGTCGTCACTGTAGGGTTCAATGTTTTCCTGAAAAGTGACTTCCAAGGTGTCTTTAAGAGCCTCCGCTTTTTCGAAATCAGAATAAGCTAACCCACTCGGACCATGGAGAGGTGGGATGGGAGTGAATTTTTTAGTAATTCGCTTGTGCAAATTATAAAGAGAATTATCTTCAGTATTTAACGTTAAGAGAAAATTTTTCCAGGTCCTGTTTTTGTGTTCATTGATTTCTATCTTAATCTGTCTATTGAGAGCATTGACTTCCCTTTTATAGGGAGGGTATCTCGTGTTATTCCAAAGTTTCCTGAATCTATTTTTAGCTTTAATAAGCTCTCGAATATTAATAGGAAGGCGGAGGTGTGTGGTTTTAATTAATCTAGTGGAAGTGGAAGTATTAATAGCATCTGAGACCATACTGCTGAAATTTTGAACGGCTTGGTCCAAATCATCTATCGCAGGATTGCCTGACATGTTGTGGTGAAGAATTTCTTGATACTTAATCCAGTTAGTGGATTTAAGTGTTTGGAGTATTGGTGGTAAATGACAGTTTGTAACGAAGTCGAAAATAACTGGATTGTGGTCACTGCTAAGTTCATTAATAGTAAACACGTTAGAGTGTGAGAAATTAACTGCAAAGCCTATGTCTAATACAGTGTTTGGAGCATTGTGATTGAAATGTGTTGGAGTGTCGGGTGCGATAATATCAATAGACGAGCCAGCGGCCCAAGAGCTAAGAATATTACCATTTGTATTGCATCTACCAGGGTTCCAACTCGAGTGTTTAGCGTTAAAATCGCCGAAGAGAAAGGCTTTGTTGTTATGATTGAGGATAGCATTAAGTTCAGTAACATTAATGGAGCCGTGTGGAGGTTTGTAAATACACGCCATAGTAATAGTCGTGTTGTTTCCTATTTGGATGAAAACCGTTGTATTTTCAAAAGTATGAGTGGTTTCTAAAATGGCGTGATGCTTGATCGAATTTTTAACTAAGATGGCGGTCCCACCCCCTCTGTGTGTTGTGCGGTCACTTCTATGACAAGTGTAATTTGGAATGCGGAAACTGTCCGGTGGACGAAGGTGTGTTTCTTGGATCCCGATTACGTCGGGGTTGTGGAAAATGATGCTTTCCTTTAGCTCATCAATATGTTTACTTATTCCGTTTGCATTCCAACTGAAAACCCTGAGACTATTACAGTTAAACGCGCTGAATGTTAATTAATATTTTTGTTGTTTTGTAGGGCTGCTAGCATTTGCCCCCACTGAGTCATCATTAGAGCCATTTGTTGCACTATCGAATTGGCATCAAATGTGTTTGTTTTTAACGGGAGTAGCAACAGACGAGGCATAAGTCTTCTGTTGTGGTTGTACTTTTTTCTGTTGCTGCGGTGTGGCTCTTTGCGAGCGCGCCTTGGCTTTCTCCGCCCAGATGTTATTGTTGGGTTGAGTTTTTGGTGTTGGTCGGTTGACTGGGTTTTTTGGGCATCCTGTGTAGTTAGCTGGATGCGGTCCCCCGCAGTTTGCGCATTTAGCTGGGGATTTGTTTGTTTTTTTGCAATCTGCGGTGAGATGGCTACCGCTGCATTTCAAACATTTAGGTGCTCTATTACAGAGACGGGAGTGGTGGTAGAACTCCTGGCAGCGATAACACTGCGGAGGCATGCTTGACGTGTTCAACCACGACTCGGAAAAACCCGATATTTGAAACGTGACTGGTAGTGGTAGAAAAATGAAGGGTATATAAGCTGTTTAGGGGCACAGTGCGCTCGTCCAATCAGGGAACTGCGAATCGTTAGTGGGTGTAACCGAAGTTGGAAAAAGATCAGTTAATGAAAAAAAATTATCAGAGTCGGGGAGGGCGAGAGCCTCTCTCCCAATTGGTCGAGCAGGTCGCCTCCGATTGGAGGGATGAGATGCTCATAGAAAATGGTTTGTGAGAACGATGAAAAAATAAAAGGAGTTAGAGTGAAAAATAAGAGTGAAAATAATTAAAGTAGGATATTACGGGGTCTATTAAAAGAGGGGTCAGGATCGTAGATTTCAATCTTACGGAGAGTTATTTTGTCAATAAGGGGGATGTTTGTAAAGAAGTTAATTGAAATACTTCTCATGAATTCCCGAATGATTGTGATGTTTAACGATAACCTGAGGTCTTCGTTTCTCGCGAACCATCGGGCGTTAGTGATTTGTCTGATGATGTGGTTTTGCACTCTTTCAAGGATGTTAATATTTGAGATTGCAGCGTGGCCCCAGACTGGACAAGCGTATTTTATCACCGGCCTGAGAATCAGAGTATAGATAAACATCTTGTTTTTAATAGTAAGAATCGATTTCCGAGAAATTAGGGGATAAAGATTACATGCTGCTTTTCGGAACTTTGTTTTAACCTGTGTGATGTGTGGTTTGAAAGGGAGTTTTTATCTAAAATAACGCCAAGATATAATTTATCTGTTGAGACCAGGGGACTGGGTGATTGTTAACATGTACAATGGGTGGTTTTCTGAGTGTGTTTCGGGAGAAGAAGACGGCCTCCGTTTTGGTTGCATTCAGTGCTATTTTCCATCGGACGAACCAATCCTCTAACTCCAAGAGGTGTCTGTGGAGGAAGTGAGTGATACATTTGAGATCTGTGTGTTGTGTCAGAATCACTGTGTCATCCACATAGATGCAAATGGGTGTATACCTGTTTTTAGGTAATTCATTTATGTAGATGTTAAATAGAGTGGGCCCCAAGAGGGACCCTTGTGGGACGCCAGATTTTACGTTTTTATAATCAGAATATGTATTGTTAACTCTGACAGCGAAGTTTCTGTTAGAGAGTTAGGAGCGAATAATATTTGTTAGGTGAGGAGAAGTTTTAATCCGGATGAGCTTATATAGCATCCCCACATGCCATACTCGATCGAAGGCCTTCTGGATATACAAGTTAGATGGTTGTTAGTTGCTATCACCTTATTCTATATAAAAATATTTCTTTTTTAAAAAGTGGTAAACAATTTTTCAAAAATATGGATTTTTTCTATTTGTGTATTGTATATTCACTGCCTGTTTTGGGGAACATCTCTCTCAATTTGTGCACACTCACAAGCCTTTCAGTTTCTTCTTTGATTCGACAGAATCGCGAAAATGAAATGCAACCTAAAAGAACCTAGTGACGTTATTTCCTCTGTTGTTGTTACTTATGCCACCTATCTGACGTAGTCAGATCGAGGCCCACGAAATTCATCATAGCAACGGGCTAGAACTACGCTTGTCGTCAGCTTTAGCTTTGAGCCCCCATGAAGGTGACAGTACGATTTTACTCACACAACATGATAGATGGCAACACCGTTCGGACCCACTGATTTAACGAGCACGTTCTCCGTGTGTACTCGGAGAATATTTGATGGCATAGGGCATCGAACCAGGCTTTCCGGTCTGGAGTCCGATGCTCTAACCACTATGCTACCCACGGCCCCCTTTCCTCTGTTTAGATTCAAGAAACATAATGTTTAAGTGTTAACATTCAGTAAATTTTGTTTTTGTGTTAAGCTTTAAGAAGCACAAAAGATGTCGCTAAAACTGCCTGTTAATTTTAAATATTCTACCAGTACAAAAAATTTACACATAAGATATTTTCTTTTCTTTGAGAAAATTAGAATACGTGATTTATATTAGAGAACATTTTCTTTTTCGGGAAAAAATATTTTCAGCTGATCCCATTTTAACACAAATATTTCTAGACTGAATTTTGCTATTAATCGTGAAAAAAATTCTTTTTGAAATATAAGTAACCATATACACTTAAGAGCCAAAACATTATGGCCACCCCTACATTTTGCAATAAACTCGCCTGAATGACGTGGAAGGCACGTGATCAGAATAGTATCGGAGCACACTGTTCAGAGGACACTGTTGGATATGGGGCTACGCAGCAAACGTCCCACTCGTGTGCCTTTGATGACCAAGCGTCATCGCCAACTGCGCCTACGCTGGGCCCGGGAACATCGCGACTGGTCCATGGATCAGTGGGAGACAGTTGCCTGGACAGATGAATTACGGTATGTCATTCATCACGCCGATGGCTGTGTCAGGATCCAGGCAAACAGTTGCTCCCTCAATGTACAGTAGGTCATACACAGGCCGGTGGTGGCGGTATTATGCTTTGAGGGACGTTCTCTTGGGCGTCTCTGGGACCCGTGGTTGAGGTAGAGCAGACCATGAATGCTACAGGGTATCTGAACATCATTGCCGACCAGTTGCAACCTTACATTATCTCTGTTTTTCCAGCTGGAAATGGAATGTTCCAACTGGGCAACGCCCCATGTCGCAAGGCTAAAATTGTGTTGGAGTGGTTCCAGGGACATGATGCTGAATTTAAGTTAATGTCCTGGCCACCTAACTCACCGGATCTCAATCCGAATAGAAATTTAAGATGTCATGGGACGGCAGCTCAGAGTTCAAAGACCACCAATTCGCAATATCTCGGATTTGCGTGACCGTTGCTTAAACATCTGGTACAATCTGCCTCCGGCCATCTACCAAGGACTTGTGGTATCCTTGCCAAGGTGGGTTGAAGCTGTGTTGCGCGCCAAAGGTGGGGCAACTCGTTATTGACAGGTGGTCATAATGTTTTGGCTCTTGAGTGTAGAGTAACGTATGGGTTAACGTGTTTTATCAAACAGTTCTTAAACCTGTTTCGTATGCTTATAAAATTGACACTTTTATTTTGAGATGGAATTTAAAATGCCCTAGATATGGCTGCATATTCTTTTTCAGATGACTTTGCAGATTCACGTTTGTATGGGAGGTACTTTGTTTGATATCAATTTTTAAATGAAGAGTCAACTTTTTTTTTATAGCTTCTAATTTTTATCTAAGTGTTTATGCACTTAGAGATCGACTACTTTTGAGATCAGCGCAAGAAAATTTTTTCCTTTGGTCATACCATTTCTGTTACTAGATGGCAGGATCGTGTAGCATTACTTAAAAAGACACTCAAATATTTGTCCTATAAAAATGAAACGTTTTTAATATAACCGACTGATTTATAATTCTTATAAAAAAAAGAAGAAAAAATTTATTTAACAATGGTCTGTGTGTTATAAAAAAAAGTTTAAATTTTATGGTTTTTTCGAAAGAAGTATATTAATTCCGTGTCGTTTTTAAATGTATGCAGAAAACTTTTATACATGTGGATGTTCACCAAAATAATTTTGAGTAAATAAATATGATCCGCTTCAGTGTTCTTCCTGTAAATATTAATTGTCGCTTTTTTTTAAGTTGATGTTCATAATGTACATACGCGAAGCCATATCATACTAACATCTAATGGTGCCGAGATAATTCTCTGGGACAAAACAGAGGAAAGACATAATATCGTAGGAAAAAGGACTGTAATTCATACGTTAGAACTGTATTTTTTGAGTAAAACTTCTTTACGCACGCTTGGCTTTGGGAATAAGCTGGTGAATGTGTGACTAGAGCGTTACGAAAAGTGTAATCGGACCAGGCGAACGGAAGTTGAGGGGGATATAAGTTAGTGAAGATAGAAATACAGAGATTCACAATTCGTACATTACTGTAGGGGCAAGAGAGAGCACACACTGTGATCGAGTGAGTGAGTGATCGAGTTGTGAGTGAGTAAGTGATCGTGTGAGTGAGTAAGTGATCGTGTGAGTGAGTGAGCGAGCGAGTGACCGAGTGAGTGAGTGATGGAGTGAGTGAGTGAGAGATCGAGTGAGTGAGTGATCGAGTGTGTGAGTGATCGAGTGAGTGATTGATCGAGTGATTGAGTGAGTGAGCGAGTGAGTGAGTGAATGGGCGAGTGAGTGAGTGAATGGGCGAGCGAGTGATCGCGTGAGTGAGAGACTGATCGAGTGAGTGAATGAGTGATAGAGTGAGTGAGTGGCAGAATGATTGAGGAGTGAGTGATTGAGTGAGTAAGTGATTGAGTGAGTAAGTGATCGAGTGAGTAAGGGATCGAGTGAGTAAGTGATCGAGTGAGTGATTGAGTGAGTAAGTGATCGAGTGAGTGATCGAGTGAGTGAGTTGCGTTTATATCCTGTTCATAAAAAGGTCTCCCCACCTACTGTAATTATCAAGATATTAGGCTTTTAAACAGCATCTATACAGTATTCTTGTGTGTGATCAACCCTTTTAATAGATTGTTACCTTTGGCTAATGATATAGTTGGAGAATACTAACATGGGTTTTGAAAAGGAAAATCTACGGTGAACATATTGTGAACAATAGGAAGAATGATTCTTGATATCATCAACGCAGAAAAAAAGTTGTTCATGGTTACTTTGAATTGCCAAAGTCTCAGAAAACCTCGTGTCGGACTTGAGTGATCCCGTAATTGATTCAAGCAATATTTTGTTTCTATCAGAAACTCTGTCAAATGATTGTGAAAATGTTTGATGATGACAACTCTTGGTAAACTTTCCACAAGATAAATTAGAACTACAAATGAATAATAACCGAAATGAGCCTACCACAAGACAGGGAACAACAATCGATGCAGTGATCTC